>VYZP01008557.1:303-45306 GCA_013400635.1 Hypocryptadius cinnamomeus | reverse complement strand
CATGCACCACCTTCTCCCTGGGTAAGAAGGGTATCCCCTTCTGCCTGCCAGCTCTGAACTCCCTCAAACCCAAATGAAGGTCAATATCTGACATGAGTCAACCAGTGATATGGAGCCTGGTGAAGCTAGGAGAAAGGGAAAAATCCAAGCTGTTTCGATGTAATGGAATATGGTCTCTTCATGGGGCAGGGACAGTCTCACCTCCATGCAAGGGGATGCTTGTGCAAAAGTGTTAGGAGCTAGGCATGAGAGTCATCCTAAAACTGTTCAGCTGTGCTCACCACAACACCAGGGACCAGGAAAGCTGACCAGATGGTTCTCTCTTTTCTTACAGGTCTGAAGAGCTTGTAGGCATGTAGGCACTCTTTCCCTGTCCTGGAAGGGGATTTGACTTTTCATTTTTTTCACTTGTGCAGATCTGGCATAATCACTTAGGCAACCTTGTATTTGATAGAAATGATGGGCCAGTGTCATGGCTCATACCCTGTACACCAGAGAAAGATTTTAGGAGAGCCAAAAAGACTGGCTGGGTTGTAAAGGTGTGGAGAGAGTGTTGGGAAGGGGGAAGGGGAGAGAGGATNGGAAGGGTGAAGGTGAGACAGGATGTTACACAAAGAGAAAACTTGATGGAAGAGAGAGAGTTGTTTTGAGCACCTAACGTGGGGTGGGTCTTCATGTTATCAGCTGGGAGAAGATATAATTTTCAAGGAATCCCTCTCTCATTCCTCTTGTGTCTGATGCAGAGAGGTGGGAGCAGTGGTTCCCACTCAGAAGATCTATCTGGAGCCAGTGTCCTTGGCTTACCCTTATCTGTTCACATGGATGCAGCCCAGCTGCATTTTTGCTGAAGAGGATGCTGTGGGCCAGGTGGAAATGCCTTGTGCATGGCCAGCTGGACCACCCCAGTCTCATACATGCCTGCCCTGCTCAACAGTGACCCTGTTGACCTGGAGTATTAGAAAGTGGATTCTTCACCTGTTCATTTGCTGCAGGATAAAGCCCTCTTATATGTGCATATACTCATCTTTCAGCCCCACCTTCCTGCAGAACATCACTTGAAACATGTGAATGGCTCTAGAAGTAATCTTCCTGCTAGCTGTGTATAGTGCATATTCCCTCTCATCCTACTCTTTCCTTCTATGTTAGACAGCACCTATCCCCACTCCCCCATGGCAGTCCACCCCATCATCTATTCTGCTGCTGTACATGCCATGTCTCCTTTTTTTTAAAATTTAATTTAATAAAATGAGTGTGTGGGTTGATTTGCATATTCATGGATCACTTGATTAATAATTGATGAGAGGGCCTGGGGCAGGTGGTTGAGAATAAAAAACATTTAGCAGAGAGCAGAGTGAAAGGAACAGATCCCTTGCTGGCACATGTCCACAGGGGGAAAAACTGCTGGGGGCTGGCAGGGAGGGAAGGGGAGAGGCAGAGTAGACGTAGAGCTGAATGTCACCAGTGGAATGTAATTTTGTCGATTTAAATAATTAACCATGTCCTCAGAATCTGTGACATTTCAATCCCAGAGGCTTTCTCCTTTGCCAGAAGACCAGGAGCAGGGAGGTTGCTCTCCTTGGGATGGGAGATGAGGACAGGGCAGAGGTTGGGGAGAGTCATTTGATGGGCTGATATCTTTAGTAGTGAGAATCTTGAGAATTTAGATGAAGCTGCTGTTTGGTAGCCTAAATCCAGGACTCATTCACAGACCCTGCTGCAGTGCTGTGGGTCTCTGATATGACCAGCAGGACTGCACTGTGGTGAAATGTGAGAGGGCATATTGGTTAGACTGGATTATTGTCCTGTGGAGAGTGGAGTCTGAAAACTCCCGTTCCCAGTCTGCATCTGTACTCAGCACTCAAAGCCAGCTTCCCCAACAACTTCTGCATATTTGATTTATGGGTGGAGAAATAGGGAGAAGTTCCATATCATAATCTGAGGGAAATGGAAGTGCTTTAAAGGCATTTTAATGACAAGGTGCAGCTGCTGATTTCAGATGTTGCAAGAACTAATTTTTAGGACCTTCCTGGCAGGAGGGATCAGCCATGTGGGAGGAGAGGGACAAAAGAAAACTAGGGGCACAACTGCTTCCTGGGATCTCATTCAATCAAGTAGGAATGCTGGCTGCTCATCTTGCTTCCCCAAATCCCTGCCCTTCTGGCCCTTGAAGACTTTGCAGTGTTCGCATGCCAAATGTAAATACTGCCAGGCTTAGGCTTAATGAACCTCCAGGGTTTAAGGGCAAGAGAGTAAGGTATGGCTTCAGTGATCTGAATGTGCACATCCATCCTGAATACAGATGTCCTGTAGTGTTAGTTTCAGGATTTGTTGCTCCTTTTCTACTAAATGTGCTGCATTTTGCATGACTTGGGAAAAAGACTTTCAGTTTTCTCTCTAGAAATTGTCATCAGTGGCATGAAAAATTACTGGGAGTGATGAATATATCAATGCCAACACAGCAGAGGTAGGGAGACCTGGCTAAGCTGGGAGCATTGGCAGAAGCTCCAGTGCTGTTTGCAGTTGTAAAATTAATGGTTTTAGTTCTCAGCTTTGTTACTAAAGCTGTGAAAGCCACTGGGACCAGCCACCCCCAAGCCAGAAGCTTTTTTTCTGATTGTGTCTGCACAAGCAGAGCAAGCTAGCGAAGTGTTCCTGCTGTCATCTCCAAGGCTGGGGCCACTCTGAATCCATTTAGCAAAAAATCCCCCAGTATCTGGAGAGATTCTTGCCCTGGGACTCATCCTCTCTCCATTCCTATTGCTGGCGACAGCATACAGGATCAGTTGGGAAAATTTGGATCCATAACAGATTTTTCATCTTCCAGTAGGGGCTTTGATAGTATATTTATGAATAATCTTCACAGTTAAAAATGAAAGCAGCCTTTAACAGTAGCCCAAGGGAGGCACTGACCATTCACTTCTGTTAAAATTTAGCTATCTTTTAATAAATAGTAAGGCAATACATCATGGAGCTGAGATAAATAGTTAGGTAGTTATTATTAAATTTTTTAACAGAATTTATTGATGCAACTCTTATACTATTACACTGTTTCCAGCTGGAGAAAGCTCCAGCTCTTTGCACCCTCTATGCTCTGGTGCTGCTTTTCCCAGCATTTGCAGCTAGGAAAGATGGGGTCTAGACTAGTTCTGAATTTCCCCCTCCCATACCTGCACCTCTGCCACCACCACTGGTTTTCTGCATCTCTTTGATAGCTTGAGCTACACAGGAATATTTCAACTCTTTTTTCTTATCTATCTTACATTTAAAATCAAATTATCTTCCATCTGAGATGCTACCTCACTTCCTCACATGCAGCTAGTCTCTTCTAAGCACTGGGACACACTTTTGAGGGCACTGTTTCCCTGAGGGCACCATCTTGAAGCCTTGCCTGTGTGTGTAGCCTGCAGATGTGGGGTCAGAATTTCCACTGGCACAGGAGGTGTACTGGGAAAGCAAAGCATCATTTCATGAACTGGCATTTGGACATTGCAGAGATTTCCCTGACAAGAGCCTTGGCATGCTGCATTTTTGGAAACATACCAGGAAAAGTTTCAAAGACGTGCCCAGTCTTTTGCTTGCTTTGTCCTGTCTATTCAGGGCAAAAGAAAGAAGATGAAGTTCCAATAACTTGGAACAATTCTGGTATCCTATGGCTCTGCTTTATAATTTCAGGACTTTGTACAGACTTGGGTGATTTTATACCTTCTACCACTTCCTGGAAATCCTTCAAGAACATGTAGGGCTGGTTTGAATCAGCATGGAAAATACAGAAGCTTCTCTAGACTTTGCAACCAAATTTTTTGAGCCAGGAAAAAAAAAAAATACAAAACCCAACAAAAAAAAACCCTCAAAAACCCAGAAACATATGTAATGACTGTAGTGGAACACTCATGCGTCTTTTCCACATCTGAGGTATAATGTTTCTAATAGCAAATACCAAATTAGTATGAGTCCTTTGCAAACTTTTTTTGCTTAGTAATAAATATATTGGAAGGAAGGTACTGGGTTCAATTTTATTCAGAATTTTAGGTCAGTCTTTATTTTGTTAAAATTTTCACTCGTTATTCTACTGAGACACCATGATTCCAGAGAATTGACTATGAAAGCAGATAGAAAAAATTATGATAGTTTAGCCAGACAATTTCACTCAGTATTTCTGTGTACCTGCACACATTAGTGGTAATTTTAAAGTAAATGTCTGAATCTAAACTTTAATGGAAGATATGGACACTAATTCTGCATATATGTTTTTCTGCAGCAGAGTATTTCATACTTGCTGTTTCAGGTGCTTGAAACCTGCTTCGGGACACAAGGCCAGGCACATCACTTACTTTAGGTAGATCAATTTTCTCCTTTTGCAGTGAGTAGTTCAGTCTTCCTCAGTCTCCCCAGTACTTTTGTCCCTATCATCACTGTGTCTATTCACAACTGTTGAGATGATTATCTGCATATGTCCCTGGTGGAAAGACAGTGTTACTATTCCCATTTCACAGAAGGGGAGAGAGATGCTGTGCAACTATGTGACTAATGCAAGGTCTTGAGGGAATTAGTTGACAGCAGTGTCTAGGGAAAACTGCAGGAAACCTGAGTTTGGTAGTGCATGCTGCCTTACTGAGTGGCTGATTTTATAATAGGAATCCCACTCCTTGAGATTCGTCAGTTCGTTTTCCACTTGCAATCTGGTGATAAACACCAGCCTCTGCCAGCCTAGTGATTTAACATAAGTGCATCTCTGCAAAGTCTCTGATTTGATTGACTGGAGATTGTCCACATCTGGGTAATCGTAGTCAGAGTGAACTTTTTTTCCCCCAATTTTCTTGATTTTTATTGATATTTGAGACTTTTGCCCATGGTTGCAGGAAGGAAACCTGTATTCAGAATTCAGGTCTGTGGGCAAGTTTCTGCAAAGTCTGAAGGTGGAGATGGTGTCTTGTAGTTCAGGGCTGTTTCATTGCTAATCTCTTTGCTATGTAGTTAACCTCAACAGTGATTTTAGGCATATTGTACCTATCTTACAACTGTCCTGCTGGTAACATGCACAATTAATATGACACCTGGGAATGTAATACATGCTTCATGTCACTGAATTCAATTCATTTAGCCATTTTCTTCCCTGGATATATCTTGGATAAGGTCAGTGAATTTGCACTAAAATTTCATTTGTCTGTGCACATACTGCTGCATTATCACAAGATCCCAATTAACAATGTCAGACACATTTGTCTCCTTTTCTTCTAATAGGAGAAGAAAACGCACAATAAGCTGAACTTTCACAATGCTTTTCAGCACACAGGCCTTGGCAAGACCTAGGGAATACCCTTCTATCGCTAAAAATAATAGCTCTAAAGTCTTTGCCCAACTGTTAACTAAAATTTGTATAGCATGGTGGATAAATCATCTGCTTAGTACATCTGAAACATTATGTTCCAATCCTGTTAAAGTTGTAGTTATTCAATATTTCAATTAACTCTGCTGCTGATATGATTATATATAAATTAAATCTTGTTAATATTTCCAAAGCCATGATAGAGGAATATATTTGATCAGATATTTCTTTTCATGTGCATGAAAGGCCTGCTAGGGAAGAGAGCTGCAGAACTGTAAAGAGATCTGCTATCTCCAAACAGAAATTACTTTAAGGAAAGGGTTGGCTGTGGGAGATGCTTAGAAGCATCTCACTCTGTTGTGTGATCTCACTTTTTCCACTGTGCAAGCACTGTTGGGCCTCAGCAGAGCCAAAATTATAGGAAAAGACAGAATTGCAAAGAAGTGGTGATACAGCAGGTTGTACTTTGCCTCTTTAGCTAGTCCTGTAATGATATTCCTGTGTAGCAAAAGGATTTCATTCATGTTGGGAGCATTTTCCCTCACAGACCCATTTAAAACCTTAAATTTTAGTCTCTGTGATGCTTTCAGTAAATACAGGTTACTCAAAGTCACCAGGCTTTCCAAGGTCTAAACAAGGTAATTCCATTTTCATGGTGCAGAGCTGAATTCTTCCTCTGCTTTCTGCTGGACAGTCTCCCTTTGCAGCCCTTCTCCTGTGCTGCTAAGGGAGTTCCTGCCTCTCTTTGGGCACCAGTCAAGTGGGCCCATTCCCACATATTTGAAACAGACTTTTTGTAAAGCAAGGAATCAAGCTTTGTTTGCTGTGAACAACATAGGACAGAATTGTGGTGGATTCAGCCCTGCTTTCTCCCTGTGTGTAAGCCAGTGCAGCCTTCTAGGACTGGGCAAGCTGGTCTTAATTTTGCTTTGTTTCATTCAACCATGCGAACAGCTCACTTGCGTGTGTCTGGGCTGCTTTAATCTCTCGCTCTTTTCCTTTCCTTACTTTGCCTTCTGCCTGTGTGCAGTGATTTGAATCCGCTCCACAAATCCTGCATGGAAACACCAGCTCCCTCTTATTTTGTTTTCCTCGCTGTCTACCCGCTCATGCCACGGTCCCTTTCAGCCAGTCGAGGGAAGTCGGGGAGCAGAGGAAGCTGCTGTGAAGGATGGGTGGGAGCCCCCGGGGTGCGGGAGGTGGCAGCGCTGACAGACGGGAGGCCACCGTGGTGGCACCGAGCACTGGTCCCTGCCTTGCCCGCTAGGGCGAGCGGTGTGGAGAGCTGACATCTCTTGTGTTTTGGGTGGGCAAGGGGGCAGACAGTGCCCTCCGACAGGCACAGGCTTTTGCTGCATGACCTGATGTTTGCTTTCAGGCATTTGGAAACAGACATGCAGTTTGCAGGGCTGCTACTGAGTGAAGAAAAACGTTGTGGCTTTTTAAATCAAATCCTTTAGGAATCTGTCTTTTCCCTCTGGTTATCCTAGCTCTCTCTTCTGCCTTGTGAAAATTCCCTTCCCCTCCTCTCTCCTTGCCTTTCCCTTTGCTCCCTCTTTATCTTCCTTATGCTCTTCCCCTTCTTTTTCCTCACTTCTCATTTATTCCCTCTTGATGAGGGAAGAGTAGGATTTTCAGAGATCAGATCCCTTTGGCCCATCTATTCCTCACATCAGTGCATGGTGTAGCCCACCCTGTGAGTTTCAAAGGAGAATATGTGCATAGGTGGGGTTGCCCAATTGTGACAACCCCACCTAAGAACAGGAAAAGCAATTCTTTGCTTTCTTTTCCAGCCCCTGATGCCCTGAATTCCCCTTCACATTTGTCCAGCATAACTTTGTGTTGTTATTTTTCCTAAAATTTTCCAGTCACAGTATCTGAGCTGACACCTTCCTGCAGAAATGGATCCCATAGTTCTCCATCACAATGGGAGGGAGAGTTGTTTGGTGTTTTTTTCCAAATCAGCTGCTTCCGAATTCAACCACCCCTTGGTCCCCTCAGGTTTGACTCCTGCATTTCTGTTGGTGGCCGTAGCTTGCCCTATGTCATGCATTTCTGTGAGTCAATGTAGTTATGGCTTGTCAGAAGAGCTGCCTTCAGAAAGCTCTCGCCTTCCTTGGGTTCTTTGCCTACTCAGCACCCTGTGCATTCAATGCCATAGATGTCTGTCCTAACACAGGCCCTGAATTTTCTGTCTTTTTTTTGTGAGCTCTGCCCCAAATTTCCAGTGTGATCTTTTCATGCGTTGTTTACCCATCTATAAAACAGGGAATTATCATTTATTATTTTTCTACTCCCTGGTAGCTTTGCCAATCTATGCCCCTCTTGTTTCAGACAGGCTGGTCATGTGTAGGGGAGTACATCAGGAAGCTCTTACTAGGAGTCTCTTGGGTATTAACAGATAAGGAAAATAAAGAAATAAATAATTATATGTGTTCCCCATGCTTCAGGGCCAATAAAAGTTCCCCTTTAAGGTTTTGTAAAGACAATTTTTAAAAAATCAACATCCAAGTTGCTATCCAGGATGTGGATCATCTGAAGACATGTTGTGTCTTTTTAAGTGGATTCCCTGCTTCAGTGCCAAAGAAAGCCACCTTCACTAAACAGCGTCAACTACCAGCCTGCTCCTCTCCAAAGGTTCACCGAACCTGGCTTCTTTTGTCTGTTTTTTTGTAACTTGAGGAAAGAGAGCTCTTTATTAAACCATAATTTGCATTGACTAGTTGATAGCATTGTGCCCATAAATGGGTGAGTTATGGGATTTTTTTTAAACTTTCTCTTCCTGTGATTCCTGACAAAGTGACAATTTGGATGATGTGAGCTTCAGAAAAAAGATTTTTAACAGGGAGTGTCTTGCTAAGGCTACCCATTTTCAGGTGGTACTGTTTTGATTTAAGCCAAATCAAGCACATATATGGATATGGCCTTGAGCTCTTGCTAAACCTGACCTAAACCACTGAAATTGGAGGCTTTGTAATAGACGACTATTTTTAGGTGCTGCATAGGTGAACCCAATAGTATAAACACAAGCTATTTTTCAGAAACTCAATTCTCTGTTTTTAACCCCCACCCTTTATTGCTGAATTGTCCCTTTAATTTGTCCCCATCTTGGATCCTGAATTGTCCCTGGAAGAACAGGATGGTGCTCAGCACCCCAGGCTCCAGCCCATCATATTTTAAAGCACCGTTGTGTTTTAAGTTCACTCTTGCTGCTTCCATCTCTCCCAGCCATTCTTCCTCTGAGCAAATTCATGCTGGAGATGGAGTTTCAAAGTCCCACTCATGCAGTGGGATGCTGAGCACTGAATGAACGTGTGAGGGTGGCATCCTTCATCACGTGGCCCCAGCAACTGTCAGTCAAGCATTTAGACTGAATCTGTAAGACTGATCGTTTAGGTGTTTAACAACAAGGAGGTCTGTTTCTGTGGGGCTCATTTAAATATTCTGTTACATAAGAGCCAACACAGTTGGCTCATGCATGATGGATATGTTTCTGCTGCTCTAGGATCATGACCTCCATCTGAGGGTTACTGAGTCATATTTTGAGGTGACCGTGGCATTTTCTGGAAACCGAAATTCTTTCAGTACATAAAAATAAATGTTGCCCTTTCTTGGGCTGAGGGAAGCCTTCTGAATGTAAACAGCTTCAGTGGTTAATATTGCTGAATATATAGCACTGGGCAATGCATAGTTCATGAAAATTTCATTGAGAAGGTATGAATTTTTCTTTCTTCAATATGAAATTCATAACCGAAAAAAGGAGGCATTGTACCCAAGAGACAAATTTACCCTTCTATGGAACAATGAAAATAAATTAAGCTTTATAGCATTTTTATTCTGTTGTCTAAAAATGAAGCAGAGTGTTGAGGTGTGAAGTTATAGATGCAAACAAAACAACAAAACTGAGTGTTAAAAATGGACAAACTTAGATCAGAGGGCTGTGATAATTATGATGTCATATATCTGGGATAAGAATCTGGAATGGCATGCATAAGGGGAACTCTAGACTGGGAGATCATGGGATGCTCTAGGGTGGAGAGAAGTGTTGGAAGAGCCCTGTTGTATATTTAGGTATTTTATGAAAAGTTGTAGATATTTTAAAGCACAGAAATTTCAGCGATAAACATTTTCTAACATTTACATGGGAACTACCAAAAAAAAGAACAAAAAAAAAATTTTGCGGTTTTGAAACTCTAGAGAAAAGACAGTGATTTTTCCTACCAATGTTTAAACATGCAACAACAGACAATCATGCAGGTGTGATATCATGTGGGAACAAGGAGTCTCGAAGATTGCCATTATCTCATTTTTACTACTTTGGATCAAAACATTTGGAGATGGGCCATATATGGGGAGGGTAATGGGGACACCTGTGTGCTTGGGCCTTGGTTGTAAGGGAGAATTTATATTATAAAATGCCTTGGGGATGGAATAAACATTGTCCATAGTCCTTACTTGTTGAGTATGTGGGATACTTGATCAGGTCTAGAACAAGGTGGCAAGAACTGGTGAACCAGATTATCCTATTGGTTCTGTTAGCATCTGGTATGGGTTTTTCATTTTAAATACTGCAGCCTTTCATTTACAGGGAGTGTTGAGGTGGAAGAGAGAAGTTGCACGACTCAGGAAGTTATCTGAATTAAAAACAAGAGCAAAAATGAAAGCCAACTGCAGTCATTAAAAATGAATTTCCAGGAAGGCTGGGAAAGGGAGATTAAAAAATATTATGATTTCTGTCACGACCGTGCTTAAGCTGGGCCATTAAAGATGCTATTGTCTGGCCCAGCTGTTTTAGAACAATTAACTGTTTGACAGCAGGCAGAAGGATAAGTTGGCTACTGCCCCCTTTCTCCAAGACCTTGTACAAAGGCATAGGCGTGTCTGTGTGTGCCTCAGCACTCCCTCCCAACTCAGCCCACGTGAAAAAATCCAGACCCTCTTCATTGAGAGAGGCAAAGGAGCTTGGAATATCCCCCCTGATGAAGCACATGCTGTAAGGAGCCTGGTGTGTTTGTCTTGATTTTTTTTTTTTCTCCCTCCTCTGTGGGAGTTTTGTGCCACACAAGTCTGGCAAGATCAGAATGTGAGTGTGCCACGTGGCTGTATGTGTTTTAACACCTACCTCCGCAACCACACAGTAGCTTCTTGGAATTCCTCCGGCTCTGCTCTTTCTCTGTGTGAATTAGGCTGGTGTTCTGAGCTGAGGAAATCCAAGGGAAAATTCTCCTGGAGATAAAAAGGGACACATTTTGGGAAAAATTTTTCTTCTGTCCCCAATGCTGTTTCTTGTCATGCTCCATATGTATAATTCCAGTCTTTACCTGTCCAGCTTCAGTTCCCAAGGATGGTCATGAAGCTCCCTAGAAAAAAATGCAGTTGCAGACATTTTAAAATATAATTTAGTTTTGCATAGATTCTAAGTAGGCAGAGCCCTTGGGACTGGTTGCTTGGACCTTACTTAATCCAGGAAAGTCACTTTGCATATCTAGAAGATAGAGAAGTTTTGGGGCTTTTCCTTCCCCATTCATTTCCAGATCAATAGTGCATCTTGGGACCTGGAAGCCAAGCCTCCTCCTTTGTAAATCATGTACACAAAAGGGAAGAAACAGCAAAATGGTCATAGTTGAAAAAACAGTGTGTCTTCTAGCTTTGCTAAAATGTAGTGAATGGTCATGTTAATCTGGTGAATAGACAGGATGGATGCAGAGATGAGCAAACTCTGAGAGAAGATATTCTACAGCTTTTACACTTTCCAGGGAAGGCTTTTGTGGCTGAACTTCTCTATGTAATTTCAGTCAACTAAGTTGGAGAATAACCGTAATCTATTTCTTAAGGTAAACAAGAAGTTCACGCTATAGTTTTTGTTTTCTACCCAAGATTACTTCAATAACAGGCCCAGGCCTGCAAATGTTCAATCTTGTGTATTGTGTGCTGATTTCAGAGTCCAGGCTCATTCTGGGAGGAAACACTGCAATTTTCCCTGAAGGTTTTCTTTTTGCTATCCTCATTCTGGTCTGTCAGACAGATGATCTCTTTTCTCTCCCACAGACTGTGTTTGTTAGGAGAGGAACCTGCCCACTCCCAGTTTTTCTCCACTCCCTTCTCCTAGCAAAGCCCCCCAGGTAAAATAGCGCTGCACAGGTTATTTGGAGCTGTGTTCTTGCCCATGCTCCTGGGCAGGGTTTACATTATGTCTGCTTCATCTCCTCATTGGTAGTGGATTATTTCTGAATGGTTTTGCATGGGCATAATGTATGTGACAGTTTCAGAATCTTCCACAGCCCTAAGTCTGTTATGAATAATAAAGCTGCATTTCAGTGTGGGGCGTGCCAAGGGGTCAGTAACCATGCTGGCTGTTTGGTCACTGCTGCCACTGTTTTATGCTGTGGTTGCCTGGCAGCTGGAAGGGGAATTTCTCATTTGAGAAAGCTTGTGCCATTGTTACTTGTGTTAAATCAATCTCCCTGCTAACAGCTGACAGTATGGAGCCCCTGACACATGGCTCTGCTCCTAATTCCACTTACTAGAAAGCAGTAGTGATGCACAGTAGCCAGCCAACTCATTACTGGCGGTAACCATTGCAGCAGATGATTGCTGTTCCTTCCCTTTCACTTTGGATTTCTCCACTGCTGTTTGCTGTCCCCTTTCCTATCAACTCAGATGACCTGACTGCAAGAAAATCCCATCCTGTTAATGTCTAATGAGCAGTTATAATGGCTATGGAGATGCAGCAGCACATCCAGGCTAGACATTGACAGGCAGTAAATAAATATCATGCTTTGTGCTTCTGTCAGAGTGCTCCTTGTGCTGTAGTCTTTGCTCTGCTTTCTGTAGCTGCTGGCAAGTGTATCAAGTTAATCCTATCTCTTGGCTCATGCATGGGAGGGAGGAAAGAGACACCTTGGCTGTACAATAGGTAAAGCATGGAACTTGAAATTCCTTGGTCTCGTGGGGCAACTGGAGTGTGATGTGTCCTTGCGGTGTTTGTATGGTGGGGTTTTCCACTCATGGAACTTGTTTAAGTGTCTCTTTCTTCTTGCCTTTGAAAGGTTTTCACTTGGCCATCTCTTCGAGTTCATTTAAAAATGTGCTCTCTTGTTTGATGTGTAGAACCCATTAGAAATTCCACCTCTTCTCACCCAGCATGACTGAACAGCATTGGATCAGGAACATGGTGTTAGAAAACTTCATTGTAAAACAGGAAATACGTTCAAGAGAGGGAGACATTTGTAACTTTTTCGGTTCTTTAAAAAAATTTCTCTATTAGGATAAAGTTTCTTCCTTACAGTAGCTCTCACCTTTGCTGGGGTTTTATAAGCAAGGGATATGGACAGTGTAGGGAGATTTTTCGAGATAAAAGCACAAAATCTACTGCAGATGATTGATAATGAAGGGCTGCCTCAGAGATGCAACATCAGCTAAGAGCAGAGGAGCATGATTTTCTCCCACAGGCAAATTTGGGAAGTTGCCATATGCCCCTGTTACTGCACATTCCCAGCAGAGTGCTGCCTCAATTGGGAAGCCTCAGTCAAACCCCAGGGCACTCGGCTCTGAGATTTGCAGGCAGTCCTTTTACATCCTCCCAGCTACCTGCTGTGTCTGATAAAAGCCTCTGCAAAGTTAAAAAGTGGTATTGGGATGAGATTGCTCATTTTTGTAATGGAGATAGATGAGTTTTCAAATATGCATGTTTACTCCTTGCCCTGCCTGTGAGCATCTGTGGGCACAGCTCTTCATCCACCTGCACAAACATTTATGGTGCGTGGCCTCCTCTGACCTGTGCAGAGGCACGCTTCATTTCCTTTTCTCTCAGCTGTTCAGGGAAACACCTCCAAGTAAGCCAGGACACATCACTCAAGCAGCTGGAACAGCTGCCAGGTCTGTAGCACCCTCACCTGGTCCAAGTAGCAATTTCCATTAATGTCCATTCCTTCATGTAATGGACAACTTTGTGGGGATACAGCTGCCCAAAATGGTTGGACTCCATCTTGAAGATGCTTTCTCACCTTAATGATTCCATGAAAAGCAGCCCAGCCTCAGCCCTGAGTGTCATGTCATAGCTGTGAACTTGAAGCAGCACTTCCACTTGCTTGAGACGTGGAGCATCCCAGCTCCTAGCCTGCAGTTAGAGCCACCTGGGTCTCTGCACATCTGGGTGTTTAGAGGTTCTTTGGATCAACTGATGTTCTGGTGTAAAAATGCCATGACTCAAAGCAAATGGTCTTCTGGGCATCCTTTCAAAGAAGTCCCATAAAACAAGTTTCTCAAAATCCAGAGAAGATGGATCCTTGCAGCGTGTGGGCCTTGGCAAAGATTTATGTGATCTGGCCTTGAAGGTATAGAGCTGCTGAGTCACCCAAACCCTCTGAATCCTTTTGTACATATGTAATTATCTAATATAGCCATATGTATAGCAGAGTCTCTGTTTTCATTCTGTCTCTTGCCTGGCAGCAGCAATTTTTCCAAATAGCACCTTTCAATATTTCCCTCCCATTCCCTGCTTCAGTTTTGACCCACTGCATCCCTTGCCTTTTCAGACACCTTCCTGAGTAAAATTTGCGGCACCAGACCTTTCAGTGATTTGCATAGGAACAGACTTGACCCTCTGTCTCAGCTCACATGTCCAGACTTCTTTGCTGAGGGGGTACCCAAGCTTTCAAAGGGGAAAGGTTGCTCCTCTAATGCCCCATCCTGTATGGATTCCCCAGGTTGTGCCTTGCTCTCTGCCACTTATGCACAGAACAGGAGGATGTACATCACTTGCAATATATATTTTGAGAGGCTTGAGTGTTTCAAGCTGCTTGTGATTCTGAAAACAGCTTTATTTAAATACTGTATTCAAGCTGGTGTTTCAAAATAAGAGAATAATTAAGATGAGGGGAAAGAAAGGGAGGGAGAATATCAAATATTCATGTACCTCAAAGAAAATACAATAATCCTAGGTGTCCTGTGGTTACAGAATATTCAGGGAGCAAAATGTATCATGGCAGTTCAGTGAACTTTTCTGTGCACAAGTTCCTCTCTGAGAGCTTGGTCTGGTAACTGTGATGGCATTTGGGAAAAGGCAGATGATTGCAGGGAAAAATAAGGAAAAAGAGGAGGAAGGCAGAAGAATGTCAGCAAGAGTGCTATTTTACCATCCTAGGCACAGTTTGGAGAGGGCTTGCAGTCTTTGTGCATCATGCTTAGTTTTAGGAAGGGAAAAAGGGAGAAATTTATTGGAGAAGATGAACCATTTTCATTTCTGATTTTGCAGTGAGTTTTGTTTTGGAAAATTTCTGTAATAAAAAAAAAGGGAAATTTGTAAGGAAAAGGCTTTTTTTATTTTTTCCATATAGGTCAAGTAAAATGTTTCAGCCAATCTGAAAAGAGTGTTTTCTAAAATAAAACAAACAAGCAAGCAAAAATTAAATGATAGGGCTTGAGTCTTCCTGTAAAGAAATATTTTCAGTTTATCATTTTGACCAGCGGACAGAAAAATTGTGCCTAGCGCTGAAGGAAAGGTGTGTCAGAGGCAGATGAGAAAGAAGAAAAATGTGGGTGAGATTGATAGAAAGGCTGAAACTGGTGCTATGCAGACACAGAGAGAAGGAGGGGGAGGCTTGTCGCCCTCGCTGGGGTGCTGAATGAGAGCGGTCCCTGCAGGGGAAAAGGGGCTGGTGAGCGCTGCCGGCCCTGGGAACGGTGGGTGTGCGGGGACGGGCTCGGCTCGCTGCTCCGCTTGGAATGGCCCTGCTCTGCTGTGCTCTCGGCAGCCAGCGGCATCGCTGAGGGCATCCGTGCCCGCCAGGGCTGGAGCAGGAGCTGGAGGAATAATTGGTTGGCTGCAGCCATCTCCATGCCCACTGATCTGTGGGGAGCGGAGCCATCCAAGAGGCACAGCCAGATGGTGAGCTCTAATGTGCCCATATTTATGGATGTCTTCATTAGGTGACATCCACATGAGAGCTGAACGATCTGTGCCTTTCGGGGCTTGTCTGGGATCAACGTGGCATGATGATGGAGGTGGCTTTGAATTAAGGGAGTGATGCCCAGTTGTGGGGATGCAGCACTGTGTACTGTGCAATTTAAGGAGAGATGTAAGGTCAAAGCAGAAAAAAACAGTAAGAAAAAGGGGAAAAGAACAAGGACGGGGGTGAAGCAAAATGAAACTAATGTGCCCCTATGTCCAATACTACTTTTGGTCCGTTTTGTGTCACCTTATCGTGTTTGCAGGTCTCCTGTGCTCTGTGAGCTCGTGCTAGACTCACGCTCACCATCCTGTCCTGCTTTCGCTGCCACTCCTTGGACTCAAAGCCTGGTGCTGCCTTTGGCCAGTTCTTAGCACGTCCCACTGTTAGCCCATGCATGAACACACACGTGTGTACATGTGAAAGCCTTCATGCTACTGACTCCAGGATATCTGACTTATGTAGGAAACCTGGCTGATGGCATCACTGGGGAATATTCTGTTGAGGGGAACAGAGCTGAGAATAAGAGTCTTGTGCTTGGACTCCATCCTTGTATTTCCACACCTACCATGACTCCTGCTGCAGCTCCTTCCATGCTCTTTCACCCCCACTTGTGTGTCATATTCATTCTGCAAAATCCTCTAGTCCTGCTTCCTGGAAGATGTGAAAGATGGCAATTTTAGCCTACAAATTGTTGCTCTGATTATTGCCAAGACCATCTTCCTCTAGTGTAGTGTTTCCCTGGGGTTAAGTGCTGTCGTTACTTTTGAGGAGAAGTAGGAAGCATTCTCTCCTTTTAGCAATTGTTTCTATGTCAGAGTCAGATACTTTTCCAACACAGGTGAATTTCCAGAACATTGTCATGCATGTTAGAGGAAAGCACATGGAGGCTTTTGAACCTCCTATTCTATAGATAGATGTTGTCTAAAAAAGGATCACTTGTGTAGGCAAGGTGTCTCCAAAGGGCTGTAAGGGCTAACTCAAGTGAATGGCATGTTTTGGATAATAATGCTCAGGTCAAAAAAAACCCAGAGTAGAGCACTTAAAGAAATAGGTGTAGGGGCTGCTGGCCAGGATTTTAGAAGGCCTGGTCTGATGGTACTTTGGTATTGCTGGGTAGATTAGAGGGGCATTTCAGGAGCCAGCAAGCCCTGCAGGGTTCATCTGCATGTGACAGCCTCAGTAAAGAATTGCCTTTCACCTGATTAGATCTCTTGGACCACTTTTCATTTCCAAAAGACATATTACTAGCCTGTGGAGTTTTTTGCACTTATATTAAGTCTGGATTTGTGTTAGCAGTCGTTGAAAGTTGTTTCTAAGAAAAGAACAGGTAGGTCTATCACAGGGCAACTGCAGAAGAAGATTTTTGGCTTGGATCATAAAATGACTTGGGTTGGAAGGAACCTTAAAGATCACCTCATCCCAACCCTCCTGCCATAGGGGTGGCAGGGATGCCAACCTCACTAGATCAGTTTGCTCAGTGCCTCATCCACCCCTTGCTGCAAGTAGGTTTTGCCCTGACCTTGCAAGGGTCTGACAGCATGGTGTGCTGCGTACCTGTGTTACTGTTCTCTGTATGCCTTAGGTGGCTGCCAAAATAGCAGTGTAGTGCAATTCTGTGAGTGTGATGGCTCATCTGGAAGGGAGGTGCACAACTTTTTGTGCTGGAAGTATCCAGCAGGCTGCCATTAGTCCTGGTCTGCTGTGTGACTGTACTGCAGTCCTGGGAGAGGTGCCTGTGTAGTACAGTCATACCTGAACAAGCTGGCTTGCAGCTGATATGAATAACTATCAGCTTTACTCAGACACTGTTGGTTGTGGTACTGAGAGGGTTCTTTACTGAAATAGCTGAGTGGCTCTGGGCCTAATGCAAGTGAGAAGCCTGGACCAGTCTCAGAATCATGGGTGATGGTCAGGGAAGGAGGACAAGAAAACTGTACAGTTCCCATTTGTGGGAGAAGGAACAGGGGATCTAATGCTGTTTATCTACTACTGCCAATTTCATCTTTTAATAAGAGAGAGTCTTTTTATCTCACTATAGTCTCAGGGGAGTAGAGCCCTCCCCTGTCATCTCACTCCCTCTCCCACCAGCTGGCCAGGGCAGTCAAGAACTTTGCTGTCTTCCTCAGCCCCCCTGCAGAGATGAGATCCTAGAAGTACACCTAAAAATTCTGAGATTTCTCTGCCATTGAGCAAGCCCAGAAGTCCTTCTGTAGTCACCTGAAGCATGTGCAAAGATAAAATCCCCCTTGTATTGGGTTGTGGCTGAGCCAAGGTGCCAAGATGGATTTAAACGGGTCAGCGCTGGTTTTTGCAAACGTTTGATAGTAATTGTGGGTCTGCTGCATGCTAAGATAATGCATTTCCAGTGAAGGCTGATTGAATGCATGGGCTGAAAAAGGCAGAGTTCTTCCCTCTCCAGCCTCCTGCAGGGTGTTACACACTGGCCAGAGAAGCATTGCAGTACTGTTTTCCACTTATATTTGAAGCATCAGCACCGTCTGCTGCTGCAGGCTAGAAATTGTAAAGCAGGACCAATCTCTGGCCACTCATTAAGAGAAACCCTTTGATTTAATTGTGCAATCTCATAAATGCCAATAGTTTCTCTCTTCCAGGACCTGTAGATATGCTCAGTGTTAGGTGCTGCAGTCCTGCTAATGAAGTGGTATTAAACTTGTACCTGCGTGTAGGTGCATTGACCTAGATTTATCAAGCTGTTACACTTAATGCTTAAATTGCACTTGATTGGCCCAGTGGACTGATCTGGTCTGGCAAATACAATATTCTCTACAAGGCTCCTAAAAGGAATTCCCTAGCTGATCACACATTTCTTTGCACTATTATAGATCTTCCCCTATCCATTTCTTCTCACTCATTTCTACTTATTATCTAGGGAAGCTATCTGCAGGAGTTTGTTCACAGGAACATGTGAAATTACCTTGTTCCTCTCTGCTCCAAGTCTCTACAGTTAAAAGAACAAACAATTTTTTTTTCCCTCTAGCTGGAAGCATCTTTTTACATACAAAAGCATTAGTTGTTTTTCTTTTTTTTCTTTATTTTTTTTCCCTATTTCTTTTGCCAGAGAGAGGAGCAGCTGGGATTCTTCTACTGATTCAGGTTCTCATTAGCAAATACCATTTTGTTGAAATGAAAACACTTTGCAGAAACTTACTGGTTTCAGCAGACTTATGATCCTTTACCACATAAGGACTGTCAGAAGCCAGCTCATGGGGTGAGCTGTTCAGAAGTACGTCTTTTGGATCACCATGGTCCCTGAAGATGCTGCTCCATGATAGTTTTATCTGATGTAAGCCAGAGCTAATCAATTCCCATTCCTGCCTAGGATTGGGTTGGAGAAGGGAGCAGGATAAGCCTGTCTGCCTAGAGCTGGAACAACGACAATGCTGCAGCAATGGTAAACCTACAGTGGAGCTGCAGCCCAAAGAGGCCTTGCTGTGTGTTCCACATCCTTCTGACGTGGTAATAAATTCCTCACGTTCCTCAGTAGGCAATTTCTGCAAAATTTCCTGAAGTAGATATTCCCACAAAACAGAAATCCTCTGTTTTGGTTAAGACCCTGCTCATGTTTGGGTTTTTTTGTCTCTAAAGCATTTAATAGTTGTGTGCTCTTGAGGGCAAACTCTTAAGTGACAAACCCGGCTTCATTGTTAGTGTGACCATGGATACCATCTAGCATCTGATTTATTCGCAAGTCCCTCACAATCCTGGGTTAACATTTACAAATCCTTTACATAGATGTGAGATTTTGCTAATGGAGCTCAAGAATGTTATGTTATCCCTAAGGACACGGCACTGACAGGATGTGCTCTTGTACAAAAATAACTTGCACAATGATGCATTCCCCCTCACCAGTTTGGGGACAGGAGTCATGCACAAATCTCAGAAGCAAAAGAATTTATCTCCAGCACCTAAGTTAAGGCAGCAGCAGGGGCAATAGTCTACTCTCTGCCACGTGGACTGGACAGAAAAGAGTTATTTTGTATTTAGCCAGCCTCCAAAATGTGGAAAGCTGAGTGCTGTGCAAAAAAACCTGATCTATACTCTTTTTCTCAGTCAGATAAACATACACAGTGGTGTTTCCTGTATGTACCCAGGAAAGACTTTCAGACAAAATGGGAGTTTTGTGCTCTAGTTGGGACAAATTTTCAGGGATTTGTCCATCTTCCTGTGGCAAAGGTACATCTGGCTCAGTTAATATGACTTAGATAATTGTGATTTTCCTCCTCAGGCTGGTTTACTGACCTCATGGGACTTCTGAAGGGGTAGAGCTCTTGCTGGGAACAGCCTTTGTACTTCAGAGATGGATGAAACTCAAGTTCAGGGCACCTACCCATGGATGAGGTAGACCAGGCCCATCTCCTATAATCTGCTTTCACACAGGGCCTTTGGTATATGGCAAGTGGTGAGAGCCTGGGGCTTGGAGACCTTCCCCTGAAATTGGTCTCATCAGATTTTAAAGGAAAAACTCCACAGTTGAAAGGGGACAGAAACCTGCTATATTTCAGTGGCAATATACTATGCAACTCCCTGTTTCTTTCTTTTTTCCTCTTATCAGCTATAGGCAGGATATATGCCAATTCTCTCACAAGCAGAGACACTCAGATATTTTTCAAACCAGCTGAATGCAACTGAGAAAAAAAACAAACTATGGTTCTGTTTTGAAATCTATGAGATTTTATTTTAAAACGAGGGGAGAGGCAGAATGTTGAGGAAGGGAGAATCAAATATTTATGTATTTCAAAAGAAAAGCAATATAATTTCAGTGACACTGTTGCTAAATGACTGTTCATCCCCCATACTGACTGACAGATAAAACAGGTTTATGTCATTCTGAAGTGGCTCCTCATCCGTGTAACATCTCCCTTGCAGTCAGGGCTCTGTCAGCTCCCTTCAGAGGCCTCTGTGGGGAAGAAGTGAGGAAGATTACAGGGACACAAAAATATCAGCCATTAGTTCAATTGTTTCCTTTGCTTGTTCTCCTGTTTTTGTTGATGGTATTTGTTATATATTCTGCTGCTGGAATGGCTATGAATGAGTTCTGTTAGCTCAGTTCAAAGAAACCCAAATTCTGGTTGCTTACAAAGAGGGAGATGGTAGGGAGCCTTAGGAAGGTGGGAACATGGGGTTCATAATGTAAACATTAGTTTGTGATAGTCCTTTTCAAGTTGTCTGCTGCCTTGTAATCCTGGAAGTGCTCTCAGCAGTCGATTTACCTGGCTGCAAGGTAGCAGCCCCATGGGGACTCTGGCTAATGCATCTGGGTCTGCATCCTGATCACAATGCTGTGCTCAAGGGAGATGGGGGTGGGGGAAAAAAGGGGGTCTTCTCCATGGGATATCACCTGCAAGAGCTCACTCCCCATGTCTGGGGAGTTGGAAGAAACATTTGCTATTACTGCCTGCTCATTTTCTGCATAAGCTGTCAGCTGAGGGGATGCATTGATTTAAGGGTAATACACTTAAGGCTTTCCACAGAGGTGTATTGGCCCCTCTGCCTACAGAAATGGATTGTCTTGGAGTGATCCCAGCAGTGGCTGGGCATGTGCAGAGCTGGGAGTGTCAAAAAAGAAAAAAAAGAGGAGAATAAATTAGGCTGAGGGGAGTAGCTAGTTGTATTTGATAAATGCTTGAAAATCAAACTAAGTGGGAAGATGAGGACCTTTCCCTAGGTGTCTGAGGGGAAGGCAGCCTTTAACAATAAAACAATAAACAGCCAAACAATAAAAGTTTAAAATTTTGTCTGGATATGTTAGGCATTACCTACCAGCTGACAGAATATAATCTGATGTCCCAAATGGCTCAGTCCCAACATTTTACTGGCTTTCTTGTCAAATCTGATTGGGTAACATGGGGAGGGATCTTTCCACCACATTACACACGACGTATCTAAGTCATACCTGATGCAAGCAACTTTGTCGCTTCTACTGGGTTTGCCTGAAGCACATTCACCATTTCCTTTCATTTCAGCTTGGCTATTGCAAGCTGCTCTTCTGTTCAGCATTATGAATCCTTCATTCTGTTTCCTCTGCTCTCCCTGGGAGGAGAGGGATGGCTGTGCCTGCAGCAGCGCCAGGGTTAATTAGTATGGTGCTAGTATGGGTAACAAGTAACCCGCAGAGCAGCGTGGGCTCTAGAGTAAATGTGGCATCTCTGCTAGATTAAATCCAGGGCTGGTAAGATGGTAAACTTCCTTACATGCACCTGCATTTATTACCAACTGTTGATGTACCCCTGTAGTTTTCCTCTTTCCTTTCTCCAGGAGGAGAGTGGCTTTGCTGCCTCATCCACAGGCTGCCTCTCTTGAGACTGCGTTTCCATGGGCCATGAGATTATGGTGGCCCTGCACACAGAGCTGTGGCTGCAGTGGATCTGAATACCTCACAGATTTTGCTGCAGGGATGTCAGAGCAAAGGTGGACAGTGAGGAGGTCAGCAGCTGAGGCAGCTCTTGGGGAGATCTGCACAGCCATTCCTAGAATTCCTGGTTGCAATGCCCCTCTTCCCTGCTGGGGAATACCCCAAATTAACACTCCCATGATTGTCTTCTAGTACTGCATCGATTGTTTGAATATTTCAGCCAGTTCTGTGGCCCTCACACTGTCCTATTCCCTTTTTCCTCAGTATTCTCCTTTTTTTTTTTTTTCCTTTTCATTGTGATAGAGTTTTCAGAACAGTTATTCACATTAGAGCTTTTAAGTGACAGCTCTGTTTTCTTTAGCTGCAGACTCCATCTCTGCATTGTTCTGCTAAACTGCTGGATGAATGTGGCAGAGGCCTCTTGTCACAGAAAGCTTTCCTGCTTTTTGTGTCTCTTGGAAAGACTGCAGTGGAAACTCTGTAATGCTGTGAATAAGGGTAAATATATACACACTGAATGGAACTGAAGCTCTCAGTCCTTTGTGGAGCTTAGAGTTTGTGAGCATCTCTACACACTCAGAATTGAGCATTAATCATCTTTAGAGGTGTATTTTCCTTCTTATCACTCCAAGTCTGCTCAGGTCTTTAAGACAGTCTTGAGATACCTTTAAAGAAAAAAAAAGAAAAAAGTATTTTAAATTAGCAATGGCATCTCTGGAGAGGAGAGTGATTAATACATAGTAATACAAAATGTTGGAATATTCATGGGGTTCTCATTTTTATAGCTTTTCTTTCTACATAAATCACCAGGAAAAAAAAAAAAATCATATCTTGAAACAACACTGATGGTAAACTGCCTCCTCTGGGGTAGAGGGATGGACGGATGGACAGACGGCAGCAGTTTACCAGCACAAAGCAAGCTGTATAGGGCTGTGAGAATGAAAAATATTTGGGACATGTTTAGCAAGATACTGACCAAATCATTCAGAAGGTATCATGCAGTATGTACCTGTTTCCACCAAAGACAGTCACAAGCTCTTTTATAAGGTTAGCAGCACAGAATATGTTGTGGATTTAAACCTCACATTAAGGGTCTCTCAGCAAACTCTGAATATGTAGAGGGAAACCTCTCAGTTTCAGAGAGAGGGAGAAAAGCCTTTCAGTAGTAAAAATTCAACCCCACTAGTTCTCCATTCACCTTCAGCTCTAAACTAGAGGTGATGATTAGAAAATATCAATAAAATATTTTCCTGTCAGGAGACATTGTATCAGGAAAATCAATAACTTTTGAAGTCAAGCTGATGTTGATAAAATTCAGACTGAAACAGAATGGAAAATTGTGATATTTTTGCAGTGGAGGGGGAGAGTCTTGGTTGTTTGTGTTCATCAGTGAAGATGGAACACTTAAACTAGCCCAAATACGTTTTTTTCCTTTTGTTTTATCATAGTGCCTTAGGGAAGATTTTGCAATTTTAAATACAGCATAAGAAAAAACAAAACAAAGCCTTTCCCTACTTGAATACACTGAGATTCCTGTGCCAACTGGTTCATCTATAGGTGTTTTAGCTAAGCTGTTATCAGCTGAATCTCTTTATTAGCCTTCTGCTCTGCTGTCTGCCTGGTTTTAAATGCTGGCACAGGCTCCTCTTTAACACATACTTGCTGAAAACTTGGCATGGA
This sequence comes from Hypocryptadius cinnamomeus, assembly GCA_013400635.1. Lineage (NCBI taxonomy): Eukaryota > Metazoa > Chordata > Aves > Passeriformes > Zosteropidae > Hypocryptadius > Hypocryptadius cinnamomeus. The sequence continues at coordinate 21,974 of VYZP01008557.1, read as the reverse complement.
TTTCTCTTCTCCCTCCCTTGTCAGTGGTCTTTTGGTCTTTTTCCTCATGATCATAACATGGTGCTTACTTATATAAAACTTACTGGCCAGCTGCATCATTTTATGAAGTGTTTTTCTACCTGAAGATTTGTATACACTTGGCAAACATCAATTAAATTAGTCATAGTCATTAAATTGACATAGGTATTACAATCTGAGCTTCACAGCAGTGGATGTGGGCATGTACTGAGGGGAAGAAGGAGGAACAAAATACCAAGAGGTGTGCAATCTGTCCAAGGTCATGTGGTGGCAGTCAGAAATTGCTTTAATTTTGTATTTTCCTCCATCTGCGCAGACTTTTCCTTCCATTTTGGAAAGTACAGATCACATGAGTTTTGTGGGGCCAGTCTTCCCACCTTTAAGATTTGGATCCAGCAAAGCAACTGAGGCTAGACTTTATCTTTGAAGAGCTCATGGCTGCGTCTGGGATACCTGCCCTTGGAGATGAGTGTGTGACTGTACGGTGCCGGTCCAGCAGCAGTGGGAGTGAGAGGTTTCTCTTGTGCATCAGGCACAGAGGGAGGGGTCTGCATTAGAGGGACATTACAAAGAGAGAGGCTGGTGCTTGCTTCCCGAAAAGGACAGTGCATTGATTGTTTGGGCTCATTGGTGAACCACACAGGGTCATCTCAAACTTAGTCCAGCTGTTTGAAACATCCCAACTTCTCTCATTTCTTTGCTAGAAGGTCTCATTGCTGCAGTGACAGGACTGCTCTTTTTTGTCTTTGCCAGCTGGGTTATGTTTTCCCCTGATAAAACTGGTCTGAGGGAAAGAGGCTGTATTGTAATGATTTCTATACATGTATGGCAGAGAGTGATTCAGGGAATGGAGCAGGACATGGTGCTCATGGTTAATGTGGCTTGAGGGAGGACAAGGAGGTATGTGATGTGGTGGATTTTCAATACGTGCTGCAAGATTTGCCAGAACCTATTGCTTTGCCTTTGAGCAGGATAGCAGATCTTGCACTCCTCATAAAAGAAGGAGAGGAGAAGGAATTGTGCTTGTCCTCTTCCGAGCACTGTTCAATTTAATTAAGGACAGAGTTGAGAACTTTGTTCATCAATATCCTACTACTCTCCTTCTCCTGTCTAGTTTCCAGGAAAAAAAGTATTTTTTCCTCACTCAACCATTATTTCAAATGACTATTCCCTGTTTCTTCGTTGCAAGTGGCTCAGAAACAAAAGCAGGGACCCCCCGGCTGCCACTCAGTGATTCTCAACTGCAGAGGTCAATCTCCTCTGTTTCGAAGGATGATGTTAACTCTGGAGTGGGCAGAAGTTCAGTGTCTGGCCTCCCTGTTGACACATTGAAAGATTTCACTCACAAGTCTCTCCTCCTGAAATACTTTCAACAGACCCTTTTGAAAAAGCTGCATTCATAAAGCAGTGCTGCTTCTGCTGCCTGCTCCAGCTTGTTACCAAACCAACACGCTTTATTAGCACACAGGACCCTGTAACCTTGCAGTGTTCTTAAGAATTGCACCTTTTTCCTCTGCACTTTGAAAGTCTTTAATCTTTCCTAGAAATAAGGAGACCTGATGATGGACTTAGATTTGTTAAAATAATAAACCTGAAGTTGGAAAAAAAAAATTCCAACAACCTACCTGATCCAAATTCCAAGAGGCACCACCCTCTTAGTTTGCTGATGGGTGCATCTATACAAAAGACATATTCTCTGAAGTTGACCAAAGATAGTTTTGTTCGTGTCACTGCTCATGAACTTTGGTGGTTTTTAATTTGTTTTGTTTTTCCAAAGAGTTACTCAAAAAGCCTCCAAACAAACAAAAAAACACACAAAAACAAAACTCTGAAAATCTTCAAACAAACAAACAAAGAAAACAACCTTCTTTTCTTTCCCCATGATTCAAATCTTTTGTTCAGAGTTTCCTTTTCAGCAAAAATAGGGAACCTCCCTCTTTCCAAAATACTTTGTTTGTAAGTGAAGAATGGAAGTTACCTTTTACAGATGGTGCAGTGGGTTATGTAAGTTGGAGTATGATTCCAGGTGGTTGATTTTTCAATTTAAATACCAGTATTTTCTGTGAAACACATCCGATGAGTCAATTTCAAAATTTAATTTAAATGTAGTTTTGACCAAAAAATGTTTTAAGGGAAAAGAAAAAAAGCTGCATTTACTTTTTTTTATCTGCAATCCTTTAAAAAATTATTATTTTAATACAAGCAGAAGACAAAGGATGAATTTTGCAGCCGTAAATAAAAATTTCAAATGGGAACTATATTTTTGGTCTTGAAAATTACCAGATGAGTTTGAGAACTTTGCTTCCTTTGACCCAGCTGAAAGCATGATATCTTCAAAACTAACAGGGACTTTGATGTCATACCCAGTAGCAGACCTGGGGAGCTGAAGGACATGGAAGATGGAAAGAAGACAAAAATACCCCAGATCTAAACCAAAACTTGGAAAAATCATTCATGTGTTGAAGAGAATACTGCTTTTAGCTCCTTCCTGCTTCAGTTTTCCTGTCTGTAAAATACAGTTGTTAACTGAAATCAGTAGAATAATTTGGGTTGTAGAATTAATTTAAAAATTGTAGCTTCTTTTGGTTGTACAACACCTCCAGGAGAATTTTTATTTTTCAAATGTATTTGCTACTTGCACTTATTCAAGTCAAATTAAACTAGGGCCATTTCTGCAAATAGTTCTTGGGCTGTAAGTGTGTTTCTGAGATGTTCTTTCTGAGTTTCTGGACTTATGGAAGAGGAATATTCAGGTAGATTTCCATACCATATAACCCTGGTACAACCTCATGCTGCCTCTGTTGTTTGCTGTGGAATTTTGACTTCAAGGATTTTGATTGTTTTCTTCTTCTCGCTGTCCCCACGATTGTGTTTTGGTTTTTTCTTGCAAGACCTGTAGTTCCTTGGAGCAACATTTTTCTTCCATCTGGCTTTTTACATGGTTACATATCTGCTTTGTACATTTTTTCATTAAGTCATTCTGAAATAAAATTAGGGGCTAAGACATTTATTCCTGTCTCTATGACCGTTCCTGCCAGGAAATGAATTGTCCTGGACAGCAAACAGAAAACACTGATCTGTGAGTTGTCAGCATCCTTTTGTCTGATCTATGACTGTCAAGTCCATCCCTTACGCTGCGTGTCCTCTGTGACACTGGTCAGCATGCCCACAGAAAGGGATCATTTATGTGGTGGAAAGCAAACTGGCTTACACCCTGAGAGTGGACCTACTTGCTACAGGTTTCCCTGTTCCATTTGGCTGCTTAATTAAAATACAGAAATAGATTAAAAATGTGTAAGTCAGGCTCATGCTGACAAGACATAGCTTAATATTTGGATTATTACCCCAAACACAGAGTTGCAGTCATATAGAGCTGCTGCTCTGGTTCTTTGCTGGGATCTGCTCATGTGCTTTTCATAAGCAAATTCTCTTGTGTACGACTTTGCAGTTCATTTCCTGCAAGCCCTTTGTGGCAGTAAAATTTGATTGCTTGAAAGTCTGTGGGAAATGACAGCACAAGGGTGCCACTGAAATGAATCAATTCATAGTCAGTCAGAGGAGTATTTGTGGAGAGTTTTCTGTGTCTTACTCGCATACCCTATCATGAAGGTATTTACTGCACCTGTGTCCCAAGGGTGTGATGAGACTTAATTTAATAAAAGCTTGTGAAGTACTCTGGAGAGGAAAAGAGGTAAGCGTTGTATGTTGTTATTTCATTTTAATGTGCCTTTGAGCTTCAATGTTCTATCTGGGCTCTGGGATAGAAGAGCTTAGAAAGTTTGTCCCCTGCATTTCCAGATCTGAAGGAGTAGTTTGTTTTCAGTATAACAAACATTTCTAGGCTCTTATCTAAGCATGGCCTACAGCTTCCTTTAACAGCTCAATTTTGTTTAAAAAATCTCCAAATCAACAAAAAAGCAGGAACACAAGACCATCAAAGCCTCATGCAAACACTGAAGGAGGAGATCCAAATCTAGTGAACCTTCTCAACCAGCATTTACAAACATGTCTCTGTTGCACAGTAGTCCAACATGACACAAAGATGCCATCATGCAGGGAAGAGCTTGCTCACTCTTGGAAACTAGAGGATGCTGTGATAGCAAGGTACTGTCCATGAGCTGATAAACTCTGCCTTGCAGCAAGGCTTGCTTGAGCACAGGCCTCTGCTAACTCCATCATTCCACTTGCTCACCACAGCTCAGGTGGTGCTGGGAATGCCATTCAAGTGTGTCCTTGGTGCTCTGCAAGGAGCAGAATCGTTCAGCCAGGTATCATGGTTTGACAGCTGCTCCTTCTAGGTGTGATATATACCCTCTTCTGTGATAGCACACCATTACCTGGACACAACTTTTGCAGAGTTCTTCTGTGGTGTTATGTATTTCTTGGTGCACGCAATACATGAAAACTCAGTCCTGTTTCACAAAAAAGAGAGAATCTGAGGCATAAATCTCTTCTTTATGTTCACAAGGAAGCTGGAAAGGAGCAAAAGATTTTCTTGACTTCTAGAATGAGATTCAGCTTCTGAGCGAAATGTCTACATTTAAGAGTCTTCCTGTAAGTGTCTAGATGTGAGTTGGTGTCTAAACACCCATTATAGCTGATAGAGATTCAGTGCAGTCAGTTGAGGCTAGGAACTTAATTCAGCTCATCCTAGAGCAGACACCTCCTGATCAGCTGAATTAACCTTTTGACTTCACTGCCTGTAAGGACCAAGTCTTCATTAACTGTGGTGGGAAGTTAGACCATGCAGCATTTACCTGTGGGAGATTCAATCTCAGACTGAATTCAACCTCAGCCAGCATACCCCTCCCAGGGTGGTTGTGTCTACAACTTTGCTAAATGCCCTGTAGAGGGAATTTAAGGACACAGGAGATAATTCCAAAGTGGAGCTTCAAGCCAAGGCATCAGACAGACAATCAAGGAGTCTTGGAGGACCACCTCTTGTATGACTTACAGAGAACATACTGTCCTCTACAAAATAGGATTATGCATGTGTCTCATGCTGCAGCAAAGCAGGATAAACCCCAGATTTACATTTGACTCCAACAAAGAGAAAAAATGGGAGGGAGAAAGGGAAGAAAATGAAAAAAAGGAAGCAAATATGCACATGCAGGCATTAGAGGGTTTGAGTCATAAAACAATTTGTCCCTTTCTCGCCCACCCTTCTCTCTACCCTCTTCTGGCACTAACTGGTGAAATAACAGCTTGTTTAATGTTATTGACAGACTCTTGTCTTCTGCTTTGTAAACTTGTTTTCTATATTAATGTATGGGGGCTGTAGGGCACAGCGAGGAAGAGACTGAAGTGTCATTACTATATCCCCATGAGCAAGCATTTGGAATGATGAGCTCACCCAGCTGTCCGGATACCTTCTGGGTGAGAATGCCAGGGCAAGAATTCTAGTGGCCAGCTCACTTGGAAAAAAAAAGATGAAAAGCAAGGAAAGTAGACATGAGGGAGAGGGCAAGGCAGAATCAGATATTTTTCATGTATTTATCCCCTGTGCTTGATCTAATTTTTGCAATATAGAAAATGCATTTAGAAGGTTACAGAATTGCAGAATTTTGTGTGAGAAATATATCTAGTAAGACGGGTTGCTTTTTAAACAGGGTTCGAAATGCTGTGCTAAAGTACTTTGCTTTCAGGCTGCATTTGTATTTCCAAGGTCTGTAGCTTGGTCAGTGATGGTCCTGCAGAGCTTTCTCAGCCCTTCTGTTGTGAAAGCACCACATAATCCCCTTATCTCAGAAGGGGTTCCAAAACTCACCTGCCCACTGACCAGCTTTCTCCAGGTTTCTCCAGAGTCATCATAGCCTCTTTCTTTCTGCACCAATTTCTTAAGGACACTCATGACCTGGAGTTGTTTACAGTGACTTCAAGAACTGTAAGGTCTAGCTAAGGAGATCTGGAATGAGAGAGAGAGAAAAGAATTCCCAGCAGCTCTCATAAGCAGCACAGGCAATAGGCTTAGACATGAAAGCAGGAAAGGAGTTGGTGAAAGTTGGGATAGTAAGCAAGAAGCAGTAGAACAGAATGATTTGTCTCTAGATATTGCTTCAGTCTCCCTTGAAAACTCAAACATTATTATGTCAAATATGTCTGCTACACATTTTCTTTCTAAATGAAAGCAAAAAGCTGCAACACTTCCATCAAAAATATATATAAAAAAATAAAATCTGAACACAGTAAGTAAGCTCAGTGCCTGCTTGTAACTTTCTCAGACAGTTCCCTCTGGGCTGACATTTTCCATGCTTGAAGTAAAGAAGCATGTATATAAAATACACATGCACAGTGCTGCTGTAAATGGGAAGTTTTGTCAGAATTTCAGCAATAGAGTTTCATGTAGTTTTGGTGGTGCTAGTTTTTCCTTGCTTTCCAGACAAAGAGTTTTCAGTTGCTTCTGTTGTACTGAGATGACATGAAATTCTCATTTAATTGTCAGTGTGCTTCTGAACATATGCTCTCACTGAGTCTTGCTTGGAGGGATTTGGGGTCTGTTTCTGGCTAACCAAGCATACAGACACTTTTAAAGAATACAGTTGGTGCCAGCATATGCAGAGCAGGGTTCCCCTGGCTCATGCGTCTGTTGCGCACACACACTCACACAAACACGCCTCCTTTCGGCTAGGGGCCTTTGAAAGCCAGGACAGGGTGCAGCTGCCTGCAATTGTGTTACTGGAAAAATCAAGAGCCTGAAAGCAAGCATTTGGAGCATCTCTACTACCTGAGTAGGAATCAATGACTCTGCACAATGACCTCTGCATAATTTTGAAACCTGTGTGGACAAAACTGCATCCCAAAAGGAAGGGCAGAGGGCAGGTCTCTGCGCTTGGACATCTTTATTGGTGGCAATCTTATAACTAAAACAGAAGGGTAGAGGTAAAAGGGCTGAGCATGCCATCTTCCCAGGGTCAGAAGGAATATGCAGTAATATAGCACAGTTTTCCTGCTGTCTCTATCTTTTCTCCTAAGTACGTCACTTAAGGCTTTCGTGCTACATGGCCCACGCGTTCTTATGGCTACCAAGAAGACTTAGTCTCCGATTTTGCTTCCTTGCAATTTTAATATATTGTTTTATTCTTTAATCCCCTCTAAGACTCTTTAAGCTCTTTGAGCCGTTGAAATAATCTTTCTTTCTGGCATTCCTCTTTCTCTGTTCCCTCCCCATTAGTCTTCCATGCTTAGCACTCCATTTGCCCAGCTAGGAGTTGCAGTCCGATAGCCTTGTTTATTTTCCCTGTGTTGTAGCAAAGGATTTGATTGATTGCACTAAGGTAGGTTTTGAAATGGATATTTCAACAACTCTGGTGCTGGTTGTCACAACACTAAAGCACGAATGTGTGTACGTTGTACCTGTCCCCCAAGTGTAACTGGGAAAAGAAAATATATATTGAATAATGAAATCAAACAGAAATGCATTTAAAGTAATAACAAAACCAGAGTAAACATCCTCAGTGTGTCATTTCCCTTAAAGGAAGGCTTTTGCAATTTAACTACATGAACATGTACATGAATAATAGTATGAGAAGAGACAGTGTTATTTTCTTTTGGTTAATGCACACTATCTGGTCTGCTGTTAGCAATCTGAATTCATTCACACCTCCATGGCCACTGTGATTTTGTGTATACCACCATGTTATACACTTACATTTTAAGATTCCTTTGTCTATTGCTGGCATCCTAGATTTTACAAAGTAAAAGTACTGTGTAAATTCCCATGCTTTTCTCTGGTTAATGTTCTTGGTGGGAAGGTTTACAACATGCATTTTGCAGGGTGTGCACCATAAAGCAAGACACAGTGCTTCTACTTTTCACTCCCTTGAAGCAGAATTCAGGATAGTCACACTTAAGTTTTATAGCTGGCTGTGCTGTGGTATGCTTCCTGTATTTCTCTTGTTGGCACGTCTGATGGTCTTGTCTTAATTCCAAGACTGGTCCTTTCCACAAGCAGGCTGAGTTTTCTGGCAGTTTTAACAGTAGTTGAGCTGCAGTCTTTCAAAGCTTTTTAGGGGGAAAAAATCCAATGATATAATCTAGACCCCCAAAGCAGATTTAAAAGAAAGATCAGCAGTTTCTAAACCAAGCACAGAGAAGAGTGCTGAAAATGCCTGCCTCCCAGGAGCCAGTGCCAAAAGGAGGGTAGATGGTGATGGTGCCTTCTTCACCAGAGATGCAGCCTGGGCTGGGAAAGGAGCCCTCCCTGGATTAACAATGTGGCTGAACCTCATTGCAGCCTCAGGTTTTGCAGATGCTGCACCAGAGTGGTGCTGTGGCAGCTCACTGCTGGGGCTGAGTGCTGCAAAATGTCAAGAGTCCCTGACTGCTGTTTTTGTAGGCTCCTTATCCCCATTTTTTTTCCCTGCTTCTATTTAGCTTTCCATTCTTTTCCTGTTTTGTTTATGTTCAGGCACACCTGTAGTTTCGATGTAAGCAGTAAAGTAAGCTCTATTAGAGTTGCAAACACTGCAGGGAAATAATATATTTCAAACCACAACAATTCCTTTTCCATTGCAATAATAATAACAAAAAAATCTAGGGAATTTTCTAACCCCGATACATTTTTCCATTCTCTGCCTTCTCTTCCTCAATGTGGAGTTGAAGTAACAATGTTAGTTAAAGATTTAAAGCCTGTGACATCCCTGGTTTTGCTTCGGGACTTGCCCTTATTCCAGAAGACAGGGCTGCACAGCAACATGCTGTGCTTCCTAGTGTTGACAAAGCCATGCAGAGCTCTGGAATTTTTATTTTTGTTTGTTTCTCTTTGAAGCACCAGTTCAGTGGTACATGTATCTATCTTGTTTTAGATAGTCCTTTCTGTAGGACTACCTATCATGCTTAAATTTAAACAGTGTGTGGAAAGGGTCTGAGGGAATTGCCAGCTGGAGCAGTTCAAAGCTGGAATGAGAAGGGGTCTGCTGCCATATTAGATGCATGTGTTCATAATTGAGTGATTTAGTAATTAGCATAGCTGCTGTAAATATAACTGGATACTTAAAATTATGAATTTGCCAGCATCCTCAATGTGCTCTGCTATCCACTGTTATTCAGAGGGAGTGGGTTGCTTTGAAACTTCCTCTGCATCACCTGGTTGTCAAAATACAGCTTCCTTGTGAGTTTTGAACAATGTATAATTTCTTTTTCTGACCCTTATTTATTTCTTTAGAAAGAAGAAAGAGGCTTCATCACTCATTCTTCTTTGTAATTTGATGCTGTTTGTTTATTGACTTATTTATAAAGCTCCTCTGGCATGTGTGGAACTTTACAGGCAAATAATATTGACAGGTCCTTCATTACTACAGGCCGAGCACTCCATTGTGCCCATTTCATACTGGCCTGCAGTGCTGCAGCACCATTATGTACTGACCTAGCTGGGACATTGCCTCAGGGAGCCACAATGGATTTTGGAACCTCTTAGTACAGGTGTGTGAGCAAGCAGCCAAAGAGGGAAGATTGATCTGCTTCTGCACCCTTAGGGGTCAACACTGAAAGGAACAGTGGAGACCTTCAGCTTCTCAGATTTAGGAATGCTTTGCTCAGCTCTACCATTTGAATAGCATTACTTTGAAGAGAAGCTGATGGTGGGATTGTGGCCTCCAGTTCCTCTACCTGTGCAACTTTTAGAGAGCCTGGAATCTGGTTATAGTGTGGTGGGGATACAACTGAGAGCAGATCCCCACTGCATGGATAATGTATCCAGTTTATCTGCCCCTCCTACATGTTTGCTTGCCTTTATCTGGGGGTTACCCGGCACTTAACCTCACTGTTACTCTTGTCATTCACACCACTAAAAGTGAGCTGTCCTCAGGCCAAAGAAGTCGAATGTAAAGGTTTTGATGGCATGATGTTTCATTTTGGAGAATGTCTTTAGTTTTCCATTGATAGCAGGCCAAGCCACCATCAGTGCATAACAGCGTTCAGCAAAGGAGATGGAAAGGAGAGCAAAAAAACCTGCTGCCTTAATAGTGTTGGGAGCCACTGACAATCTCCAGGGTGTAATGTCTTAGATCCACACCTCATCACTTCCCAAAAAAACAGAGAAAGGAAGAAAAGGGCTGCAGAGCCAAGAAAAGTCTTTACTAGCTTGTCTTCGCTTGCCTCCCCCCTCCTTTCCAATCTGCCTTCAATCTTTAATGGAGAAACTTACAGCTCCAGAACTAATACTTTCCCACATTGCATTAATCCTAATTGACTTGGATATAAGTTCCTCCTTCTACTATCTTCAGCCTGGCATTACTATTTGCCCCTTGGGAACCCACAGCCACCTCTGCTCACTGACTCTTGCTGGCAGCTTTTGCACAGGAGAGCACACTTTGCCAGTGGACGCATGGAGTGGAGCTGCCAGGACACAGCCAGTGACCTTGCTGGAGAGCTCAGAACACAAACTATGAGAAGTTGCTGTGTTGGAGTTTAGGTTAGATATGTAATCTCAGAGGTTCTCTGATTGTGAATTGGTTGGGTCAGCATCCCTCTCCATCTGGGAATTGGTGAAGATCACAAGGCACTACTGGGTTTTTTGCATGGATGGGTTTAAAAGGGAGGAGGAATAAGCTTGGATGTTGAGACTGAACCAGCCAGAGCCACAGCACAAAACTGGCAAGAATTGTTGTGGCTGATTTCCATCATGTCTTCATCATGACTTCAGTTAGTCCAGGCATCTTGCCTTCCTCCTGTCTGTCTATTTTTCTTCAGTCAACTTCCGAGTTCTTTCTAATTCTCATTATCCCTCTTTTTGTTTGTTTCTGTGGATGTCTGCACTCCATTCTTTTCCATCTCCTTTTCTATTATTAGTGTAGCTATTATTAATCTCTTCTTTCTGCAAATGGGGAAACTGAGGCAAAAATCAATTGATTCAGAATCACTGAGGAAGCTGGAACTCATGCAGCCTATGTCCTAAGCCCCATGCCTGGCAGCAAATCTGATCAGTGCTGTTTTTTCACATCATTCCAGGAGTTACTCTCTGCAAGACAGTGATCTTACCTTTGTTACTTCTCCATTCCATACAGTCTTTTGAAGTCACAATGGTACCTGACACACACACGCCAGATCCTGTGAGGAGCAGAAAGAGCTTGCGTGGAGAGAACAGGAAGTTAGGTGAAAGGAGATGGACACATGGGAAGGATCAAAATAACAGTGTAATGAAATAGAAAGGCATTGTGGGTGGCAGGGGGGAGAAGGTGTGGGGTGGGAACAGGGTTGCCCAGCCTAGGGCAGCTGCAGCTCACAGTGGGGAAAGAGCACTGCAGCCATGTACTTTGGTGGCATTTCTGTAGCAAGGGGGAGGATGTGGTGTGTCTGTGTGTTTGTTGAGGGGCTTTGTAACTGCAGGGGGATTATGTGCAGCCTGAGTTTCCTCAGATTCTGGATACTGGAGAAGCCAGTGCTGCTCTTTTCTGTATCTGCAGATCTTTTTTTTTTTTTCTTCTCTTTTTTTTTCTTGACACTGTGCTGGGATTTGATCAGACAGAGGACACAGGGGAGAAGAGGGGGATTACTGCAAGAGCTTTTCATGCCTCTGTCTCTTCTTCCGCTCCAATTGTTTTTCATTCTCACTACCGTATCTTTCCCACCAGCAGCTCTCAGTTCTTTCTTGTTTGGCAGCATCTTTCTTGGATCATCCTAGTCAAAGTACTTTTCTTTACAGAGCACTGTTCTAAAAAAGGTATACCCTGGGTGACAAATACCTGGGTTTTATTCCCTATTTCCCCTCCCAAGCCAGTATGCTGGTTGTTAGCTTTGCTCCATTGTGAACTCAGCTGGCAGGAACAGACACTGTAGACATTTCTGGTCTTTTTCTATTCCACAGGCCACTGTGGTTATGGAAAGAAGACAGAGAGTTGTATTATTTTTTATACTAAGTGGATTAGCCTCTAAAGATTCTTGACTTTCTCCCTTCCGAATACCCCTCACAACATTTTTGCATGCTCGGCTTCTTTCCTGGGAATCCCCCACTGCCTGCAGGAATGGCTGGTCTCAGCTGGAGGTCGACAGATGGGAGAGTGAAAATGTGATCAGTGCAAGGCCCGGGCTTCCAGATGAGTTCCAAGAATTTAATTTTTGTCAGAAAAGACATCCATGCAGCTTAGATGTGGGTTAACTACCCTTGTCTATTAAAAGTGGCTAGAGGCTCAATTTGTTTCATGCTCTTCATTGAGCAGTACTAATAGCAGTGTAATTTATGTAGGAGGAAGCAGATGATGTGTTAGTCAAAGGACCTTGCAGAGATCCTTAACGCATTTGGTTTGTTTTCTAAGAGCTAAACTGCCATGGGAACTTTGAGGTTATCCCACAAATGTGGAAATGTCAAGTCTTAATCCTGTACTCTGATGCAAGCAATCATGATATGCCATGAGGAGCTATGAGCATTTTCTGAGCAAGACCAAGCAAACCCTGTGCTTCTTCTGCCCCTCTGCTTTCTCCTCATCTGCTGACTTCAGATATTTGTCTGTTTTGTTATTTACACCCCAAAATCTGTCCCTCTGTTTTCAGGAGTAGCATGAGAATTTACTGTCATCTGAAAAGAGATAACAAATGGGGTTGTTTGTTGAGAAATTGTCCTGCCCTGGCGTGTTTTTGTTTTTGCTGTTTGGAATTTTTATCTGCTGAAGTCTGGATTACACTAGAGGAAACATCTCTGCCTGGAGGCCCCTCACAGTGCTCTGGAGAGGCCATGGAGTGCAGCAGAGATGCTCTGGCTTGCAGACTGAGGCTGAGTCCAAAAGAGCCTAAGGTTTACCCTATTTGTAGGACAACACCTGAAGCTTGCTAGCTGATGAACCGACTTGAGAAAGCAGACAAATTACTGGCAGCAAGACCCTTTTATCAGGAGAATATGTGACAGTGTTCACTTGCAGAAGCCCTTCAGGGCAAAGTGCATTGCCCAGGATGAAACATTAGCAAAGGACCTTGGGGAATAGGGAGATGTGCTCTTATTCACCCTAACAAGCAATTCTGTCCTTCCAAACCTGGCTAGGAAAAGGAAAAAAAAAAAAAATGTTTTTTACAAACACTTGCTTCCCCAGACTAGGGACAGGCATATCTTATTATTCTGTGTTTTAACTACTATACCACTTGGAAAAATAAATGAAGAAGGAAATCTGATAGTCCCTAAGTAATCATTAGCTGGTTGTCATGTCCCTCTGAAGACTTTAAATGCTGTTTTCTGCTCTCCAGCTTCTCTATCATGCCAGCACTGCAGTTTCTGAACTCTCTTATTGCTCCAGTAAATATTGATCACAGTGTATGAAAGCCAAAGTTGCCTTATTACTACTTTTAACCTCAGAAGGCTAATCATGCCTGCCAGCTACTGGGTGGTAGGGAAGATGGGAGAAGAGAGAAAAAACCACCACACCCTGCTTCTCTGCAGGCTCACATACACAAGTTTGCAAGGCGAAAAACTGATTTATTTATTTTTTATAAACATTGTAGTGTAGGAGGATCAAGAGTGGAAGAATTAGTACCTGTGTTGCCAAAAATCAACAGAGGGTCTAAGTCTATGGGGATAAAGTCTGGAGAAAAACCAGTGTCATTTAGAGACACTGGTTTAGCAGAGAACAAGTGTCTTTGCGATGACTGAAAATTGAAGAAAGAGAGAAAAGGAGAAGGGGGTGTTGTGAGTGGGGAGTGTAGAGCCATGGGTGCCTGCAGAGCTCAGCAGCCAAGCAGGACACACAGCCTGGGAAAACCAGCTTGGTGCTACTGCCCCAAACATGGCTTGGGTCATAAAGCTGAGCGCTTCCACTCTGGCACGCTCCCACCAGCCTGTTTTGGGAAGGCAACCCTTGCTGCTGCGGTGGCTACAGCTTGGATTGCTTCCTGTGGGGTCAGGTTGCTATCAGCATGTGAGAAATGTGGGCTTTTGGGGCAGATCAAAGGAACAGTGGGGCTGCCCCTCTGCTGGTGGAGAGGCTCTGCCCAGGCAGGTCTCCTGAGGAAGAGGGTATGAGGACCAGGTCCAAATCCCAGGTAAATCTGTGAAAATGTTTCTGCATGACTAATACTAAGGGACAGGGACCTAGTTGCTACTGTTCAATTTTCTGAGTGGATTCACAGTTTGAACTGCATCCATCTGGTTGGTGGGGAGTGTGGGATACACAGGGACGTGCATGGCCCTGTTGAAAAACACTGAGCTTTTGGCACATTGTCATTACAAATGTGTTACTAAAGTGAATCATGTGCCTTTTTTCCAGATAAATATAATTCTCTCTTGTATGTAGTAGCCTTTCATATCAGAGGACCTAGATGCCCTTTATATTTAGATGATTTGAGTGTCTGCAATGCTGTCCTGAGGGGACATTTATTCACATCACTAAACCATCACAGAACTAGGAACAATTAGGCATGACTGGTTGTCTTAATTGAGGAAAAGCTGAAGGGATTACAGTAAAAGGTTGACAGAGCTCTGTGAGGTCCTTAGGATAAATAATGGGATAAAATTGAGGGACAGGGGCAAAGTTGGTATGGAAGCCCCAAGATATGTGGGGGCTGCAGGGTAAGAGCCAGTGACTAACCAGGGATTTGTAATACTGTGTGAAGAATTAGATCCTTTGGTGTGGTGTCAGAGGAATTGGAGGGTGAACTGATTTGCTTGGGGAGGAAATGGGCAAGGATCATCACTGCTCTATGTTTAATTTTCATTTTTTACCATAAACCCAACTAAAATCTGAGAAAGAATCCCATTGCCATATAATGCATGTGTATGTATATTTAATGAGCAAGTCTGAACCCTTCAATCTAAAGTGAAAGCCCTAGCAGTTATACAGCCTGGATGACAGGAAGCAAAGCCTCTCCTTGCCCTGAAAGCTTTCTAAAGGAAACATCAAAGGTGTCCTTCGTGGGCCCAGGTAGTGCCACTCCCTGTGTTACACATTTTGCCATGACACTCAGTTGCACGATCTTGTGTTTTCCATGGAACAAGCACAAAACTGCCCAGCTCCTCTCTGGGTAATTTCAGTCTGAAATGGAAAAAAGAACAAAGCCTTTTAGAGTAAAACGCAAATGTAAACTTCCCAGAGATGTGGGGTTTGCCGTAAATCTCTCCAGTCATGCCTTCTGACCTTGCTCCACAAACTGATTTAATTGAGCCTTGCCATGGTCAGTGATGTGGGTCCCACCTTCTCCAGGTGGAACACTTATCAATTCCAGTTCTGCAGGTGCTTTGCCCCATTAAGGCCAAGGGCAACCCATGAATATTTTATCAGGAGCTGGGGTGTGCATGCCTAAGTGGAAATGCAATTAGGTGGGCAGTAGTGGGAGGCCTTGTTCTCTTACCTACAAGAGCAAGTGTTTCCTAAATTCTAAAAAGTGAGTTCAGAGTGGTGGGGTAGCTAATGTTCAAGTGAGCTTTTCCTGTTTCCTGTGAGCGATTCCTCAGAGGGAAAAAGCTTTGCTTTTCCAGCTGCCAGATTTTTAAAGATGATGGTGCAGGAGATTAGGTTCAGTCCTGGCAGGTAAAGTGCATCCACTATGGATTTTCCCAGGTGTTGTTTTTTCAAGCCTGCTGCTTGCAGTTTTCCCCTCTGTCCTGAACTCCCATTAATTTTCCTGGGATGTGTTAGGTACTGAAGGCTGTTGACATTTCAGACTCATCTTCAAGAAATGTCTGCTGCAGTTTTGTGGTCAGGGCTCAGGTGTCTCCCTGGGACACTGCAGGGAAAAGGACAGGACTGCTGCTGGCCACTTGTCAATCTCAGCAGCATTCAAACAGGCAAATGCAGTCTACTGCTCAGAAAATGCATAGGACAAGGCATGGGACAAGGAGAAGGGTGGATTAGTGTGCCTCTGGGATTGGGAATGTGTGTCTGTACATGGCTGTTGTAAGTGCCATGCAAGTGCCCTTGCAATGGGTCTGTCTGCCTGGTGTTTTGCTTTGTTTTCCATGGTTCTGGTACCTGAGTGCTTTGTGAAAAAAGTGGGTGTCAGGCATTTGCTGCCTCATGAGGTTGCTCTTATTTGTGTGGGCACAGTGCTTCCCTTGGCCACAGGTATGCATCTGCACAGGGAAGAAAACAAACAGAAATGTGTCCTCGGCACACACATCATGCAGTAATTTGGTACTCACGAGCCCTGGTCACATTCAGAGAGTAGGCGAGGAAGGGAGGAGAAATGATGGAGGTCAGCTTCCACCACCCATACCCACATTAAGAATCAGCTTCTTTTAAAACACTTGCTGCTAATGGGACTGCTCTGTATCAGCAAAGGTGACAGAAACAGGGTCAGCATTAATATGTAAGTGACCTCCTGAATTAATGTTTACAGTAAGGAGCTGCAGGGGGGCTGATCTTTATTTCATTTGGAGAAAAGCTCAGAAAAGATGGGGAATGGTGACAGCCACAGCAAAGATGCTCATTAAATAGAAGGCTTTCTAAGGCACTGCTTTCGTTTTCAGCTTATTTGCAGGATAAGGATTAGTTTTAATTGTGAGGTTTTGTGGAATGGAAGTGCTTAATAGGCAGAAGGGGCTTTGTATGAGTGTGCATCTGGGACCGAGGGGGAAGGGCAGAACAGCGTGGAAGGAAAGAGACTGCAGCACATGGAGAGTGGTGGGGAGAGGTGGCAAGTAGGAGTGTGATGCTGGGCATGCATAGAAGGCAGGGACCTGGATCAGTATAGGAGGCATGGAGAGTAAATCAGCGAGTCTGAGGATTGCAGAGGGGTAACTGGGGACTGAGATTGGTATGTCGGGACCAGCAGAGGGATTGCAGTGAATGGATGTGCTCTGTGAATTGAAGGGTATGAAATGTGGAAGATGTTTGATCATATACTTTCTACAGGGCAGTGGGTAAAGCAGACAGAATATACTGTTAGCGTTTCTCTTTTTTGGAAGATCCCCTTTTGAAGAAATGACCACACTTACAGATATTCATTCAGTAGATTTGTCCCCCTCTTGCACATGTATGCATGCTCATTTTGGGGGTTGCTCCCATTCCTGGTTTTATCTGAGAGCAATGAAGTTATGACTTGTCACACAGCACATCACTGGCTGAGTAGGAAAGGGGAGCCAGGTCTCCCAGCTTCTAATTCTCCCTGGTAAGTCTTAGGCAAACCTACTTTCTAAGAGGACCTTATCACAGCCCTCCTCAGGAAGACTGGCCTCAGTCTCCCTCATTTCTAAATTATAACCTCTGTCTACCTTAATTTTTCTTTTCCCTGCTGCACTACCCCCTCACAGACAGCATCCTGGGAGGCGGGTCACAGCATCAGCAGTCACTGTCAGAATGAGGTGAGGAAGCCTGGGATTGTGCTGCCAGTCTACCAGAGGGGGAAGTGAAATTCCCATGGCCAAGAACCTAAAATAGAAGCAGCCAAAGTAGGCCAGGAGACTGCCCTGCCCAGTCCGTGCAATCCTCTGTTCTGCACCTTTCCCACTACCTTTCACTCCCCTGCAAAAATGCAGCTTACAAAGCAGAAACAGCAGCAGCAGCAAGAAGTGCTTTGGCTTTCTGTCTGACTTTACTGCAAAATACCAGTGCATGCTGTACACATGCAGTCAACACACACAGTAAGCTGCGTTCCCATCTGCTGCAAATGAGTGGGAAAAAAAAGAAAATTACAGATGATCTGTACCTGTCTGTGAGTGTTTGAATTTGGTCTGAAGAGAGACAGCTGGAGAGAAGCGTATCCTATGCAAAGCTGATAGAGTTGCTTATCACTAAACTGCCTAACATTTTTCATTACCAAAAGTAATTTTACATTGCTTATCAGTTAACCAAACTGCATCTGTTTGGTTTGAAGTAGTTTGCGCTGAGTATTAGCCAAGGGCTGAATATTTGCGAAGATTTCAGCTAAAAAGTCCAGAGATTAGGAAAACATATGTTGTCTTGCTCATTAAAAACAAAAAGATCACGTTTTTGTTTTGAATGAAAATTAATTTATGTGGTTTGGAGGAGAGATTGGAATCTGGTGGGTAAAGTAACCTCAGTGTCAGGGATTTACCTTTTGCCACCTCAGTTCATATCTACCTAGATATGGCCAAATTGCGAGCTTCTGAAAAATCTCAGTGCATACATACTCAGCAGAGACTTTGTTAGAGTTTGGCAACTAAACCTTCCATCTGTGTCAGTTGTGCTCTACCCAATTTCACCAACTGCTGAATTATTTGTAATACTCATAACATTTGGTGTTTTACTTAAGTTCATGGTTTCTGGAGAAATGAGAATTTTTTGTTCCTTTTGGAATTAAAATAATTCTGTGGTCCTCAAAGCTGCACAGGCAAGCAGGGAAATTCATTCTCTCAAAAAGCACATCTCATTCCCCACTCAGCATTTACTTTTCATTTCATAACACCTCTTGCATTTTTAAGCGTAAATGTGTGCTCTTGGTGGTGTTGATGGAGAACAAAGACACAGGCATGAGCTGACCTGTTAATTCAAGACTCAGAAGTTTTGAATAGAGCATATTTATTTGCAATATAAGGTGTTTTGAGTAATGTGTTCTTTACAGTTTACTTCTATTTTGGTATTCATGCCTATATGGAGGGGCTGAAGTAAGGCTGGTCAATGGGCAGGGTGTGAAATTTTCTAGTCAGTGAGACAGACTCTGGAAAAGCCGTGTCATTTGCTTTGTGGTACGTAGACAGATTTTCAAATTGATGTATTAGAGTGTGTAAGATGTAACTTAAGATAGTTGTGAGTGGGAAGTAACCCAGATAAGCCTCTTGCCATTTTTTCAGGGGTCATAAATACTTTAAAAACTTTTAATTGCTTGTTTAACGAACATAGAGGAAAGAAAGTGGGTTTTGAAAGTCTTATCTCTAGGATGGCCTCCATGAGGTCTAGCACAAGGTTGGAAACAGATGGTCACACATCAGAAATGTAGAAAATTGTTAGACTGAATTTGGGGAGCTGGAGAGCGGGCCATGGCAGAGTCAGCTCATCAGTTTGTTAGCCAGACAGCACTGGGCCACAAAATCTTGCTGATTTCTGAGGAAATTTACTGAGCTATGAGACGAGGGATTCCCAACTCTAGGCATACCTCTTACACTGAATAGATGTTGCCCTTCTTGTGCCTCGTGTAATGCCTGTTATTACCCAAGACTTGGCTGAAGACACACCATCCCTGCCTCTCACTCCTGGAGGCCAAGGGGGCAGTTTAAGGCAGAGCACTGCTTGCAGAGCCAACAGCAAGGTTCACCTCTTCTGCACATGGTTACACTGCCCTTTTGGTACTGGGGTTGATGTTTGACTTGGCAGATAAGGATTTTATTTAAAGCTATAGTTTATTTTTGGTTCAACCCAAATTTTGCTTCCTCTTGGGAGTCTCTCCCAAAATAATGAAGAATTTGCTGTGTTGCCCATGCCATGGAGCCTGCAGTGATTTATATGTGTTGAATTTGCTCTTTTAGAGAGGTTGCACAGATGTGTGGGGGCTTCTCATGAAGAGCTGCTTCTGCAAACCTGCTTTAGGAAGAGTGTAGGTGAGCTATCTGGCAGAAGTAGTTGTTTACTACCTCACTCGTATAATTCTTGAGAAAGAAAAAATACAGTTGCTTTTCTCCACCTCTGCTTCAAAAAACATGCCCTCATGAGTGAAACAGGGCAGTCCAACACTTGGAAACTTGTTTACATCATTAGCTTTCCTGTAGTTTTTTTCAGGGATGTTGGGTGAGTCACAGCTGTCGGAGGTCACCTCTAATCTTGGCTTCCATACGTCTATGCCTGTTTCTCCTCTCCCAAAGAAGGAAAAGTACCTTAAGACTTCAAGGCATGTGTTACAAAGAAAGTCAGTTATGGTTATGAAATCAGACCTCTGTGCCCCTTTCATATTTTGAAGGGGTTTGGGAGATACTGTGTGTGTTTGGGTTCCCACGTGGGGTGGAAGTTGAAAGGGTGTAGTCCCACTGGGGCTGGAGTAGCCGGCTTGGTTGAGGGTGTCATTGGGTCTTTGTTATGCGGAGGGCAAAAGCAGGAAGTCAAACTCTAAATCTGGAAAATGACCCATCCTCCTGACTTCCGTGGGCAAACTCATTAAAAAAACTTTACAAAGTATCTTTGTGCTCAGTGTGAGCCTCCAGGGTCATCTTGGTCACTGTTTTCCTCGGCAGCTTTTAAAGGGATGGTATCAAACATGACTATTTTGGAGGGAGAAACAGTTTTACATTGACTTGAAAAGCCAGTTCTGCTTGTTTTGATTAAAAATAAAGCCAACTCTGATTTCTTGTAGGAGTCCAGTGTTCATCATTCATCATTCCAGAGGCATTTGAGACAGATCATGTTAGGGAGGCTGGAGCCATTTTGGTCTTTAACTTAAAAATTACGATGGTGGTTTATTCATTGCTGGAAGTGCATCCTCCATAAAAGAGTTGTGATGGTCATAGCCCCGGGCTGGTATTCCAGCCAAAGCCTGCTCTCTCATTACCTCCTTGGGTAGCTTGTGGAGGAAATCTGGTGCAGCCCGGTGCTGTTGCTGTTTTTGATGTAATGTTGCTAAATTAATCTGGTCTCATTGTGATTCAGAACCCTCTCTTGATGAGATGCTTGTTCTTAAATGAACAATTACGTGTGCAGACTCCTGTGTTGCTGGTTCAGCCAGAGCACCACTGAGACTGATACCTTAGTTGATTTCCATGAGACTCAAAGTGGTGGCTGTCATGGTTGGAAAAGCCTTCACACACCTCGGCCATATGAAAGTGAATTCAGGTTCCTTTAAGAAAGGGTGATGGATTGAGGTAAACCTATTTTTAATTAGTACAAAATTTGACTACACTTCATCAAACCTATATTTTTCACTTTTTTTTCCCAACTATGGGATATTAAGAAAACACAGTATTCAGTTATGAAGTGATCCCTAAGATTATGGAGAGCTGTTGGAGAGAAATGAGTTCTGAATACTTATGCTACCTTGTTTAAGTTTGATAGCTAGGAGTTGGGAAGGGAGGGAATACAAAAGCTTCGTTTTTCTTGCCAGCATACGTCTTTTTTTAGTTCCAGGGAACCAGAGCCAAAGCAATGACTTCTTTTAGGGACTGCAGGATCTTAGAGAACCTTAGAAACCTCAGAAAAGCTGAACAATTTCCTCATTATTAGATTATAAACCCCACAATTGTTATACCTGTGTCCTTCTCCTAGGAATTTCATACAGGGAACTTCTCCAGTGTCTGTCAGCTGAATGTAGCATGCCTATAATAGAGTACATATAACTTTAAAAGCAAAAAAAATGAAAGTTAGAGCAGTCATAACATTCTATTCACTATTGTTTGTAATCCCTAGAAATCTTCCAAGCATCCTAGATAGTGCTTTTAACTCCACCCAGGACAGAGAGCCCTCCAACATTCTATTTCCCACAAGGTATAGAAATATGGCAGACCCATCTAAAACTGCTCATTTCAGGGAGTAGGGCAGCATGGTGATGAGGGAAAGGGAGTGATGGTAAGTCTGTTATGGTTTTTTGAAAAGAAGGTGCATTTTAGTTCACATATTTTCTCACTTTGGGCTTGGGAGGCTACAAACAGCCGTGGTATGCAGGATGTGTGTGACTGAACTGGTTCCTGAGATGCAGTGGTTACAAATGGTGGGATGGCTGTGAATAATCAAATTGTGGTAGATTCTGTTTACAGCTAAGGTGCTGCGTCTCACTCAAACCTTCACTGCAAGGGAATAAAGTTATCTTCCCTAAGCTGCCTTTTGCAAACAAATCCGTGTTGTATGGTCACAGGCCTG
>VYZP01008552.1:1133-15358 GCA_013400635.1 Hypocryptadius cinnamomeus | reverse complement strand
AGTTTGCAGGAGACTCTTGGCACTCTAAAAGTAAACAAAGGTTGCTGTGGCCACAGATTCCATCTGGGAGGCATCCTGCGCCTTGCGGAACCTCAGCAGGCAGTCAGCCACTAAGGGCCACAGCCCCCTGAACACCAATGCCGGCCTTTCCTCTGGGAAACAAGACTCTTCAGGCAGGTTCCTGGTGTCAGTTTGCAGGAGGCACTTGGCACTCTCAAAGCAGGCATAGGCGGCTGTAGTGGCAGAGTCCATCTGGGATGCATCCTGCGTCTTGCGGAACCTCAGCAGGCAGTCAGCCACTAAGGGCCACAGGCCCCTGAACACCAATGCCATCCTTTCCTCTGGGAAACAAAACTCACCAGGCCAGCTTCCTGGTGTCAGTTTGCAGGAGACACTTGGGACTCTCAAAGCAGCCTGAGTTTGCTGTAGTGGCAGAGTCCACCTGGGACGCATCCTGCGCCTTGTGGAACTTCAGCAGGCAGCCGGCAACTCAGGGCCTCAGGCCCCTGAACACCAATGCCAGCCTTTTCCCTGGGAAACAAAACTCACCAGGCCAGCTTCCTGGTGTCATTTTGCAGGAGGCACTTGGGACTCTCAAAGCAGCTGGGGTTTGCTGTGATGGCAGATTCCGTCTTGAAGGCATCCTGTGCCTTGCATAACTTTAGCCGGCAGCCGGCCACTAAGTGCCACAGGCCTGTGAACAACAAAGCCAGCCTTTTCCCTGGGAAACAAAACTCATCAGGCCAGGTTCCTGGTGTCAGTTTGCAGGAGGCACTTGGGACCCTCTAAGCAGTCAGGGTTCGCGTGATTGGCATCTCAGTTCTGCAGTTTTTCAAGGACATGATTTTATGTTTCTTGCTCACTTTTTTACTGATGTGTGCGTACTCTTGTTACTCAACTCTTCTCCACTTCATATTCCATCTGTCCATCTCTGGCTGGAATTTTGTCTGTAGGACACATGTCATTCTTCACATGTAACTAAGACGGCAGCACATGGGGAGAAAGGCCTATAAGCAGCAACTAAATTCAAGATGTCACACACATTGGAAGATGACAGACATAGACCCAAGGCTGCAAATTTCTTCAATTATTCCAAGTGTGGAGGAGAATGTGCTTGTTCCCTATGTTCAGATATTACACGCATGCTCAATGAGCTATACATATTATCTAAATCAATCCAGATTTGACCCAGCAGTTACTGCATATCACCTAAATGGATCTACTTTCTTATAGGGTAGTTAAGAGAAAAAAAAAGCTTCTGGTTTGGTTTGTGTGCTATGCAGGATGAGTTCCAGAAACATTGTGTACCAGTGTTGCTATGAAATAGGTCACTGCACAAGCCAGCAAGCAGAATCAATGCACTTGTGAGCAGCTTCTACATTATTTTCCACAGCAATCCAGAAATGAAATGTCACAAGCACAGACTTGTTTATTGCTTAATTCACTCCCACAGCCTCAATTCCTGACATAGCAGGTGCCACTATATAAAGTAGCTACCAATCTCTGTAGGGACTGAACTGCTTTGTTTCACTAAAAGTAGAAACATTAACTGTTCTTTTTTATACCTTCCTGCACAGCTGCACTGCATCTGAGAAACATTTTATTCCTTACACTCTGTAAAACAATTAACACACTTGCACTGCAGTGAAAGCTACAGGTTGCAGTGGTACAAACACTCACTAGCTCCTTGCAGCCTTAAATTCAGTGAGCTTTAATCATACAGTTCCACTGCACAGAAACCAGCTGACTGCGGGTATGATCTAACTGGTAGTTTCAGGTAATTCCAACCCAAAATATTTATTATTGAGGTTTGCAAGTTCAATGTGAAGCCATTATCACAAAGTTTCCCTCATTCTCTGAAGACCAGAGAACTGGAAAAAGGCTGTAAAACAGTGAAAGTTCAACTGAACCTGCAAAGCAGAGATATATGGTGCAACACAGAAACATCAACTCAATTATATCTGATAGATATAATCAGATAAACTACTCTAGTTTATGTTAGCTTGCACAAGAAAAGAAATAGAACAAAATAAAGCAGCTCTTAGATACAGCTTCCTATTTCTCTGAGATTAAATAGATTTTGGGTTGTTTTGACAAGGTATTGCACTGCAAACTTAAGTGGTTTTTATTTTGCCTGTAAAGTGTAAATACCAGTGTAGAAAATGAGCATTAGTGATTAGATTTATTATCAATATTCTGGCCCAAAATATTTTTACAGGTCATGAAATCTTCCTACCTAATCACTCTGTTTTGTTCCAGCTGAATTTGTTCCTTTTTATTTACAAAATCCCTAACCAGATGAATCAATCCACACATTCAACCTACTTCATAATGATGTTGGACATAACCGAATTAAATGCTTGATAAATATCCATCCTCCCTCCAATACAACATCACTCCTAGAAAACTATTTGTTACTCCTTTCTCCCATTAATTTTTCATCTGTCAAGCCTCAGGTCCTTTGAGACCAGCTTTTTATCTAGATAATCAGTTTGTTAAAGTTTTTCCCCTATTATTGATTTAATATTTTCTTCCAATTTATCTGGTTCTCCTCACTGTGCTTCTTTATGTCTCCCTGCTGCAGGAGAGAATGGCAGTCTCCTGTTCTGACCTGATCTCACACCTGAGTTGCTCCTACCCAAGCTGTGCTGGTTTAGTGACTTCACAAGTTTCTCAGTAGTTTAAAAGACTTCTGATGGGCCCTGGTTTGCTCATCTAACTCATAAAGTGTTTCAAACCCTGCTCCAAGAGTGGTAATTTCCTTCTGAAAGCAGCACTATCTTGTTTCAACGATGAAGTCTGATCAGTAGTGGCTGAATTTTAAATAAGCAAAGTAACGAGTACTGGCTTGCAATGCCCCTCTGCACATTTGGGCAAGGACTGCATTTTAATTTATGGTCATACGTCAGTGTACACAGAGCTGCATTAAAGCATGCAAAATGAAACCTTGGTAATGAGACCTCACCTCCTACTCTGGCATTTAAAAAGTTCTTGTAGAGGCAGAAAGAGAAGCCCACCAGTTTTTGTGAAAATCACTGCTAACAGGATCTATTGCCCTGCCCAGACTTCAGAGCCTGCATGATGGCTCTGTTTACCATTTCTGAGAAAAGGTTGGATGAATTCCCACTTCACTCTACTTCCACTTTTCTTGCATATTCCAATCACAGAGTTTCCCATGGAAAAGACCTTCCTAGTATTTTCCCAGCTGGGAGGTCACAAAGCAAATGTCCTCTACTTGTGCCAGGTGCTAAATTCCCTGCAGACAGGCAGGGTATCATTCACTGGACAGCACAGATAGTGCAGCTGCTGCAGGGAGTCCACAGGATCTGGCAAGAGGGGGAAAGTGCTCCAAAGGACAGCCCTGGCTTCCAGGGACCAATCTTCCATGTGTAGAGTAGCAAGGGCAGGGCAATCCTGTGCTCTGTGTCACCTCACATTCCTGGATTCTAAAGGGTAGGAAATGAGACCACCAAACAAACTTTCCATTTGCTGTTCATCTTGGGGCAAACCAAAGCCTAAATATAGCACTCTCCAATAAACAGAGTGACAACAACTGTCTCAGTGACTTCAGTTACTGTGGCACCTTCCTGCAGAATCCCATTCCACTGGATCTGCTGCAAAGGGGTGAGTATTGGGGGTTTCAGCTTTTTCCATTCATACTCTTATAAGGTATAAATTAAAAAACAGGTAAAAACCTCGGAATATGCCTATATTAACACACCAGGCTTTCTTGAGTTTCCTAGAATAAGCTTCTGAAATGCTTGCATAGTGTTAATCCCTTTAAATTTAAACAAGGCAAATACCACCCTAAGCCTACATATTTGAGCCTACATTTATAACGTTACTGGGATTTCTGGCCATCCATTTAGGACACTAAAAGTGAATATCTTCTTCAAATTGCTGAGTACACATCATCTTCTCATCACTGGAACTGCTGAGCCGAGAAGCCAAAACCAACAAACCTGCGGAGCTGCCAGTCACCAGAAGTAACAGCTGTAAAGGAAACAAGTATTAAATCAATTCAAACAGCCCAATACCTAAAATTTGTTAATCTCTAAGAAAATTATTAATGAATAATGAAGGCTTAGAAAAGTAACATTGAAACAAACATAATTTAAAGGACAACTAAATAATTAAAAGTATTTAACAGCTGAATGGGAGACTTGCAAATCTAACAAAAAAGAGTGTGATTAATTCTAATTTCAAACATTCATATTTTCCATGTTTTTAATAGCTCATTTTCACTCCCACATACAGATGCTGTTCAAGCATCCTTATACATTTAGTAAATCATAGCAACAAACTATCTCATGGAGTTTCAAGCACACCAGGGTTTAAAGTCACACCCATGCTACAGGAAAACACCTTAGAGCAAATTACCTCAGCCTGCACCTCAAATGGCTTCACCGACATTAGGATTCCATGAACTAAAGCTTTTGTTCAATTAATATATTCCCAAACCTCACTTTCTATTTATTCTTTTTCATTTCACAAAGGTTTCAGTGTGGCTTCTTGAATAAAATACAAAGTCAAGATCTCCCTGCAGGACATGGAGCTGGTTAAAAACCAAATCCCATTCAGAAGCTCCTGAAGCACAGCTCTGTGCATCCCTGTGACTTAGTGAATACCTAGGCCTGCCTGGGACTCATTCACAGAGTCACATGTGGCTCTTTGGCCAGTGGTTAAAACTGAATTTTGGCTTCTTATAATTCAGAGCATGTTCTATTTACTTGATAGTAAAAGACAGATTACATTTTCCAAACTATCTCAGGTAACCTTCTTGCCACACATCATAGCAATAACAAGGCCAGATTAAATGCTGACTAGGGGCTCTGCTCTTTAGAAAAAGCAGTTTTTGACAGAGCCTCCCACCTGAAATCTGTGTTTGTATTACTTGGCAGCTGTCAGCACCACCGTTATCCTTACAGGGGTGAGGGTTCAGGTTCTCTTGTAGCGTGGCTTTTTTGCTTAGCTGCAAATCTTTAGGAGCAAGTCAGCAAAACCACCTCTGCTGGCTGAGCACAAAACTATGTATTCACAGAAGGATGGATGGCTACACCAAGGCTGGTTATCAGTTCCCAGAGGATTAAAACCAAACCAGGCTGGCATTGTTCAGGAACTCCTCATGACCCAGTGGTGGCCTTTGGGACACCTGGTTGTACTACAGCCCCTCTGTCAGGTTTGTCTGGTTAAGCAAAGCTGCCCCTTCCCTTGGCACACCTTCCCCTCACCTCACTTCCCTCACAGGGAAGGTGTCTCCTGAAGCTCCCAGACACTGGCAACCAGGAGCTGCTCCAAATCACCTAAAGCTGGAATCAGCAAGTGATTTACAGAGAGCATGGAAACAGTGACCAAGGAGAGCCATCCCTGTGGTCCTTCCTGAGCATCTACACAGCAGACCCCTGATGCTGAACCTAAAAGAATCCCAGCCTCCATTACTCTTCTCTGGCACAACTGAACTCCATAGCAGTTGCATTTTCAACTGTATCCACAGTGTCCTGTTTTTCCCTCTCCCGTTTATTTCACCTTTTCTCCACAAAAGAAA
The DNA here is from genome assembly GCA_013400635.1 of Hypocryptadius cinnamomeus. Lineage (NCBI taxonomy): Eukaryota > Metazoa > Chordata > Aves > Passeriformes > Zosteropidae > Hypocryptadius > Hypocryptadius cinnamomeus. The sequence continues at coordinate 9,813 of VYZP01008552.1, read as the reverse complement.
GCTGAAGTCCCAAAGCAAAGCAGAGCCAGGAGAACCTCACAACACCCCCTCCACCGTCATCACAGACATTTGTATGTGAGCAACTGCTAAACAGTGGCTTAGCTGGAAGCCCCAACAGACAGAATTCTTTCCACTACTTTTCCTTATGCTGTTGAACATCACCCAAATAATATTGACATTTTTAAGCCAAGAAGAATGGGGGTCTGGGCAGGGATTTTACCGCAGGATCAAACATTAACCAGACATAATCCTGTGGTTTCAGAACATCAACCTCTTTCCATCAGCTACCTGAGCAGCAAACACATGTAGCTGTAATCCCTGCCTTACACAATCTAAACCACCAAGGTTAATCTGCTGTCAGCCTCATGTTGGCCATATTGTGGCTGAAATCCATCCTGAATGCATAAGAAACATTCTGCAGAAATCTGAACTGCATATATTGCTGGATTTGAGTTTGTAGTCATATCTTTAAATTAATCTTTTAAAGAATGACAAGCACTATAAAGGACTTAGTGATGCTGCAATGTAATGAGCAGTACTAACCTATTGGAGGAACACAAGCAAGCCACCTGCTTCATTCTAAAGAACTATTTAGCAATTCTTTTCCAAAATTGCAACTGAACCTCTACAAAAAACAAACAAGCCAACCAAAACAAAAAATAACCAACACCACAAAAACAATGAAACCAAACAAAACCCAAACAGAAACAACAAACAAAACAAAACAGAAAATCAACCAGCCTAAAATAAGTACAACAGAGTAAATGTGTTTGGCACGACAAAATCCTCAACTGCTTTCAATTCCTAAATGAATAAACACTGGGGAAAATGGCAGCTCTCTTGTCAAAAAAAACTATGAAAAAAAAGTTTAAGTGTTGGAAGTGAGCAATTGCATCAAACAAAATATACAAAATTCTCCCTTTAACCTGTGCTGGGAGCCACAGAAGTATGGACAGAATGTTTTAATATTTAAATAAAATAAAAAGGCCCAAATTAATCCCTTCACATTCCATTCTGCATTTCCATCTAGCCTGCAGTCATCACGTTCCTCATATCAGAGATTCCTAAATAACCCCAGCTAGCCACAAAATCAGTAGAATTTACATGGCCTCAAACACCCCAAAAGACAGTATTAACAACTTGATGCTGACTCCTCTTGGGTACCTTAAAAATTAACTCTCACAGGTGTCAGTCTCTCTGACTACTGTGAGAATTCCCCTGGCTTTATTCTCTTGGTGATATGGAAACACTTTCTATCTGATCCTGAACTGACTGGAGACTGGAAGTTCTCATTAACCTCAGTTACCACCTGTGTGGAGTCCCTTGCCAATGAGAGCTGCAGGGGGAGGGACAATCATGAACAGGAAGGAAGGAGATGAGCAAATACCTAAAAAACACACTTTAAAGTGGGCTCAGAGAAATGTAACAAAATGATCAGCCCTGCTTGCAAATTCATTGCTGAGCAAGTTGTGAAATTTAACATTCAGCACAATCTCAGACACTTTCAAGTGTGCAGGAGTATCCACAACAGAAACTCTGGCAATTCCTTATCCAACCTGGGCAATGGAGCACAGTCAAAGTCCCTGTAAAGTGAATACAGCTGAATTCAATTACTGACAGCTGTGTGTTAATGGTTTCAGAAATCCATTATTATATTTCAATTAATTTGGCTAGTGGCATTATTACAATCTAAATGGTCACAAACAGATCTGTGAGCAGAAAGAAAAGAAAAAAGAACTCAGGTTATCTCTATTACTTGTCCATGAAGTATGTTCTTGATATTTTGGGGGCAGTCATCAGCATGATTAGTCTTTCAGGTGTTCTTTTAAATGCTGTGCTGTCCCTCCAAACCCATAGAAACAATTCTATTAACTCAGAAGTTAATTTTTCCTTTTTCCGTAACCAAATCTTCTGTACAGTTGCCTGATCTGAATGGACAGCAGCTCCAGCCTCTTCAGAAGCACATTGCTAGTCCAGAAAAAAATCTGTCCTCATGGAGAAGAGGTTTTTTATTGTTGACTACTAAAGCACTGAAAAACTCCAAATTGACACCAAAATTACAAACCAGAACCCTGTGAGTGCTCCTTTGAGTTCTGCATTGTGCCTGACAAAGAACTGGGAGTTGATGTTTCAGGCAGGTGACAAAAGTGAATGTCAGAGCCAGGCACCCCCAGGGGTGCTTTGTGAGCCTCTGTCAGTGCCCTGGGCAGGCAGCAAACACACAGGGAGGGAAGCTTGGGCAACAGCACTTGTAGGGATGGGAAAAAAGCTGCTGCTAAACATTTTGGTTTTTCTGGGTAGACAAGGTCTCCATTTGGGGTCATTTCAGATCATCACAGCAGCTTTGGAAGGGTGATCAGGATTTAGAGGAAATCAGATCCGACAGAAATCAGACTGTGCACGTCCCCTGGTGTGTGTTTGGCCTGAAAAAGGTCAGCTCCAGGAGGGATTAACAACCTCTTGAAATCACACCCTGGCCTGATGGAGCCAATGAAGTCACTGGGAGCAAACAGCTCCTGCCAAAGGCTTCTGCACAAGTCCTCAGTCAGTTGTAAAAGTGCTCACGAAGAACAGGCAAGTGGCTGAGGCAAAGTCATTCCAAGTTTCTGTCAAAGTTAAATGTGCTTTGCAGTATATCACTGCCCTTAAAATGACTAGGTTTTGCTAGCAGTGATTACTGAGATGTCAAAAATCAAATTATGAATTAGTTCAATAGGAAGTCCAACACACAAGTGAAGGGCAGACTCACCTTGCAGAGCTTGCCTGGGACACACCGTGCTTGCATGGCCCCTGCACACTTTAGTGCTGGACCTGCCTGAGGTGAAGGGCAGGTTTCCTTCCCCACACCTCCAGCTCACATCCTTCACAACTCTGACCAAAATGCACTCACCAAATGAAACAGAAATAAAAGCATCATCTCGATGCCACATTCAGAGACTCAGTGAACCAGAAGTCAGGTCACACACCCAGTGACCATGGAATCAATTAACCCATTAGGAGAAATTAAGCATGGCCAGCTTTGCATTTACTATAGGAAAAACTGCAATTCAGAGAAGGAAAACTGACTACAATTACTGTTTCCTCATGACTGAATATATTTTAAATTAATGCAAAGATACAGAACGTTCAAATGCAGGGACTAACAGAATATCCATTTACTTAAGGTTGAGTGAGTCCAACCTCACTGCAACTTGCTACTGAACTTCCCCACAGAAGTTGGTACTGAGTTAAAATTTTATAGAAGAGTTAAAGAGGGAGAAAATTCTTAGCGCTTTTTATTGGTAAAATCAGTTTTGAATTTTTTTAAACTGGAATTGTAAGCAATCCTGCCAGAAAAGAGACAAGAAGGTTTTTCTCTCTGATCATGCAGGATTTGTTTGCAGGTTCCATTCAGAGATGCAGTGAAATCTCTCTGGTGAAGAGGATCAAGGAGCATTTAACAGGACAGACAGAGGTGTCCTGTCCTGCCTGCAGGAGCTCTCTGGCAGCTGCAGCAACAGCTCTGCCACCCTGCTGCTCCCACTGGGCACCCTGGCTGCCAGCCACCAAATCCTGAGGTGAAAATTCTCATCACTGACAGAAGAGCCAGCTCAGCTCTAGAAGTAAGTTTTTTCTCCCAGCATCTTTTGTACCTCCCTTTTTCAATCTCCAGAGGATATTAGTAATCCATAACAGTTACATGGCACTTTTGAGGTTTAGATCTCAATGCTTTTAACTAGAAGTGGAAAATATCCTATTTTCAAGGTACAGAAAATAAGTGATTAAAGGACAGCCAGTGGTTTCAGGTAAATAATCCAGGCATACTGAGTTGCAATCAAGATCCTTTTGCTGTCATTTTGTTAATATATTTCAGGCAATGATATCTGGATTGGAGCACAAAAACTTTTGCAGTTATGAAAGAGATAAAGCCCAGTGAATTTTCTATGTGTTGTATAGACATAATTCCACCTCTTAAAAATATCAGCCTCTTTTGAAGCATATTCTACTCTTGAATTGATATTATATTTTAAAAGAACCAAGGAGGGGGTGACCTCAAGACAGAAAAACATATTTAAGTAACTTTATGAAAGTGAAAAAACAGCTCAAAATGGAGATCTTCAAGAAACTGCCTGAGGTACCTTCATTCAATACATACTAGTCCAGAATGTAAGAGATTTGCTTCTAGAACAACTTTGATTACAAAACCAATTTGAGATTTGAGAAAGCACAGTTTATTTCTTACTAGTAATCAAATGTTAAATAGTGAAACAAGAGGTTCAAGGATGCTAAACATGCCAGAGGAATCAAAATGGTATTTTTTATATTACACAAATAATAATATTGGTAATTTCTGGGTGGTTTTATAAACTTTTCATAACACAATTTAACAAATTGCAAGTACAAATGCTGAGTATTCCTTTGACACAATAAAAGTTAGTCAAATTCTGTCTTTTTTTTTTTTTCAAATTGCATAAAACCACATTTTTGCACAACAGAACAGAATGAGTGCTTATGGATACCTCTAAAAATTAGTTTTTAAAGCAGCTAATAAACTTGCCACCAACTGTGGTACTAGGTTGTAAGTTTGGCCCACAAATATTGAGCAGACATGATCAGAAAGGATTATAGCTGCCCATTACAGCATTGTATCACCTTTCCATGGTGCCAGCAAAACACCAACCATTGTTCCTATGGGCTCAGCCTTTATTTATATAAGAGATTAAATAAAACAACCCACCCCAACACTACAGCACAACAAACCTCATTGATTTCGTAAAATGTGACTGCCAAGAAAAATGGCTTTCATCACACTTCATAATAAATTTATCTAAAAAGTCATTTGTTTAAAGTATTGCCTCAGAAAGCTCCCCTGAGACATGCCATCTTGATGGCACTCTTTTCATTATTCAAATATAATGAAGTGATTCTGCATGGTTATGCTGGACTATAAATCACTGCTGTAAAAAAAAGGCATGTTCAGCATGTTAAGAGACCAAAGATCAGATTCTGAAAAGTGTTTTATTATTGCATATGCACTTTATCTCTTGCACATACACAGCAGATAGCAACTCTTAGTGCTTTCCCAAATTCCATCATTATTAAATTTGGAAGCTGACAGAGGAGAAAGACTTTAAGCAGAGACTGTTTTGCAGTTCCTGTCCAGTGCTGTTGCAAACTGTTTAACCTCCCTGCAGCCTCACAGACCCACACCACAATGCTGGAGAAAGTCAGCAAAAAATCAGATATTCATTGCAACCAACTTCTGGTTAACAAAGAATTAAACACATGTTAGAGGCTGCATCTAATTGGCACTGAAAAATCAGCTAATATGAACATTCACTTTAAGAAAAGAGTGAAAGGAGTCAAAAAAGACTTGTCTTCTTTCCAAAACTGCTGGGAATTTTTTTTTAGTTAATTTATACTCCATCTTACATCTGAGTAAATGTCAAATACTTCTCTAAGGTTGCAAACTAAAACCCAATGGCAATGTTTCACAGAGTGGATTACCCAGAGTGAAAATCATTGTAGATTTATAGGATAAGTTTTTTTCGTTTACTCCTGGTCATGCTTCACAGCAGTTCTGAGTTTTCAATTCTTTAACAAACACTTGACAAGCAGGATCCCCTTTGTCAGTGCCTCACACACAGGAGGAACATGACATTACTTCAAACAGGTGAAAAAATAATTAAAATTATAACCTTCTATGGCAAGGCAAGCTCGTGGTGATTTCCCTGCTAGGAAGGGAGGGAACAGTCCTTCCTGTGTGCACACAGCCCTCCACAAGCTGTGCTTGCTTTTCCCTGCTCATTTGCTCCTGGAAATTGGTGCAGGTTGTTGAACAGCCTGGCCAAGCCCCTTCTACCCTGCAGTAACTTTGGTGCTGTTATTTTATCTTTGAAGCCTATCACCTCGTGTGAGTAACTGCATTTTTGGGAGACTGGGGTAAGGTTTAACGTGGTACAATCAAACAGGATCAGTGGAGTGCAACCAAATTATGGGAAATGTAATACCCTGAGTAAAAACTGCTGCTGTACCTCACTTCTGCATGGAAAAGTGGAGATCAGTAAGAGCAGATAACAAGAAAGTTTTAAAGACTGCATCATAGTTAATAATGGCTTTCTTTTATCAATTATGAAGTTTTGCTTTCTTGTATTTGTATTGCCTTTTTTCACAGGTATCATGTTCACTCAGACCTTTAAAAACCAAGCCAGAAGATACAAAGAACATAAGCACCACAGAGACAGACCTAAGATACAATTTGCAGAAAGTAATATAAAGTATTTCAAGACTTCACAAATCATTTCAGTAGTAAGGGTAGAAATCATGAGTAACCATGGTAGAATGACATTTAACCTGGTTGGCAGGAAAGCCTCAAAGATGAGTGATACTGATAGGGGAAATCACAAAATGTTAGTGCACTTAACTTCTACCAGACTGCCTAAAAATGAGAGATCTGCAGAGTTACAAGCAGAATATCTGACGATCAGGAGACCTGATTAAGCCGTAACAGTAATTGCAGCACTGCTTTGAGTTAATGGTTCAAGTTACAAGAGGCTGAAAAGCTAAATAAAGCAGTTAATGTGAAAACTGAGTCACCAAGCTGAGTTTCCTATTGTAGGAGAAACTGCCAAACTCAACAACTTTTGCAAAACTCCAAATAAGCGTCCCATCTAATACCACTGGCTTTGTTAACCTTGCAGGCTTTCTGTACAATACAAGAACAATTGGTTTGTAATGTACCAAATTATTGATGCTGTGTAAAGTTTTAGTGGGAAAAAACCACCAAAACCATCCAGATTCTTGTTCTTAAGTGTACAGAACTAACAAAAGATACCAATGTCACTTAAAAAACCCAGAAGAAAATAGGGCAGGGCATATCAGGAGATATTTTCTCTCATGAAAACTATTAATTATATACACTATATTATCTTACCAATATCTCTGAATCATTCCTCAACACTTCAGCCTTTACAGGTTTCAGCCTGGACAGAATCTCCATATCTACACTGGAAACAAAAAGGCATGCTCAGAAGTCCAGGAACTGGGGAAAAGCACAGAGCACAAAACCCCCTAAACCAATCCCAGTGCTCGGTTTCAAACCTGTTTTATCACTCATTCAGGTACAATCCTTCCAATTGCTTGATGTTTCTTAGAAAAACGATTTAAATTGAAATATTTTTTGGGAGAAGATCAGTACCTTGAAAAACAAAATGAGGAAAGTACAGAGGTTTGTTTTCTTTTCATGCTCAACAGAGAACTCCTGCTTGTAGGCAAAGGGGTATCTGCATCTCCAGGTTAAGCATTTCTAAATCCCAGTCCTAGCAGTGTCCATCTCCAGACCCCCTTCAGCAGGCTGTGAGCACCCTCGTCCTCAAAAGACAGCACAAGGGATCACAATCAATCCCTTCAGAGAGACAAGAAATGCTGGCACTCTGTTCTGCCACAGAAAAGAAAGGTTACTTACAAATTTGGCTAACACCACATCTCTATTCCTATGCACCACTTCACTCTGTTCAGGTTCACCCTTGCACTTAACATTCCCACCTATATTGAGGTGCAGATGATAATTTAAACCCTAAATGCTGTTATAAGGCCTGTCCCAGCACAATTAAAGAGAAGTGAGCGTGAAGGGCACCGTGGCACTCACATCTCTGCAGAAAAAGCTGATTGAAACATTAATTTGGGCAAGCTGCTTATTCTTGCAGTGATCAGTCAAATTCATTCACGCTCTAAAACACCAGTCATTAACCACATCAACTACTAAAAGTGAAGTTGTTATCTAATGGAAATCACCATTAGGGGCTTTCAGGAGCTTTGTTTCACAACAGCGAAAATGCCACAAGTTTCCAAAGAGCTTTTAATGGCTTTTAGAAATTAGACACTAAATTACTACCTGATTTTACTTACCCAACAATAGCATGGAAAAAGCAGAGTGTAAGTATATTTTGTGGGTAGCTGAACTCTTGTTGTTCATGAACTGAGAGAAACCTCCCTCAAAATCCAGAATTACAAACTCTGTTTATGGTGTTACATGCCAAGGAATGGCAAAAAATTTCTTCAGCAATGACAGAAAATGAGATATGACATTTTTAGGATTTTATAATGAAGCCATATTACAAACTGTTCCAAGTCCCAGTTTACTGTCAAACTAAAGCTGGGGAAAAATTTATATCAGGCTCCAAGTTTCCAGGCAACAGTTTTTAATAGAAAAAACCCACATCAGAGACTGCAAACAACACAAGACAAAATTATAAGGCAGGGGATATGAGCAAGATGGAAAATATTTCTAAATTTTAGGCTCTTCTATGTGAAAATTTTTGGTCATTTCAATTGTTTTTTTTTTCAATACAAAGGTAATGATTCAGTTCAAACATTCCAGCTTTATACAGATCTCTGAACTGTAATCTTTTAACAAATGAAACATCTTTCCATATACTCCCTCACACAAAACTTTAAACCCTTCATTATTCCTCTTTTGTTGCTGGCGTTCTGTGGTATCAGTGAAATGAAAAGAGCACAGAAAGTAGCCAAAGTTCTGAATGGTATCTTAAGACTTACAGAAAGTGATACAAATACTAATGTAAAAAGTAGAGCTTGCCTTTCACCTTCAAATCCTTTACCTGACATGCTCTGAAAGGCAGCCCCTCTTTAAAACCATACAGATTTTAATGCAAAGTCCAGGTTAAAAGGAGGAAGAAAA
>VYZP01008551.1:1670-20474 GCA_013400635.1 Hypocryptadius cinnamomeus | reverse complement strand
ACAAAGCCAAGCCAGTGACGCAAATCAGCAGCTGATATAAACAAGTTGACACAAACCAGAAACTAAGCTAGCAGTAAACCTCCGGAGATGCTTCTTTCTTCCTTTCTCTTCTTTTTTTGGTCCCTGCTGTTTTTTTCTGAGGGTTTTTTTTTTAGTGAAGCGAAACATTTCTCAGCAACTGAAATCCTTTTGCATTTGTCTCCAGCCTCACAAGTAACCTAAATTTGGCTCTGTAGTGTGCAAGTTTATGAGAAAGAATGTGGTGCAGGCTGCTTGTAATTAGTTTATATACAGACTGTGTGTCCTAGACTTAGTGTGTTTGGTGATTTTTAAAAGCACCCCAATGACATCTTTTCCAATTTGTATGCCACTTAGTAATTCAAAAGAATATTCACAGAAGAGACCATAGTGCTTTATTTAAGTCCTATAATTTTTTCTTCATCTCCTTACCATAAGTTATTAAGAGTATAAAATCCCATTCTTTATAGTTAGAAATATCTCTCTCAGTTTCTTACTTTCCAAACTGCATCCTTCTTTCAAGGTTATATTTTTAGCATTTTATTGTTACTATTTACTTCTCACTCCTAAGCACAAGCATCATCTCATCTGGATTTACACCAGGCAAGCTTTGCCCCTGTGTTTACTGCAGCTACGTGTCAGTAGCATTATGTGTGAATACAGCTTTGAGTAGCAGAAGTGCTTTTGTTCCTTGAGATACCTTGTCCTGCTTTCCTCCTCCATCCAGGCAAGTCGGGTCTTCCAGCCCAGGTACAGGTTTGTCTGTGTAGCTGCATCTGCAGCCAGGCTCTGCACCTGCAGTGTTGCAAACCCCTCACCTGGCAAACACAGCCAAGCCAGCAGGAGCGCAGGGGAACGTGGTCAGAACTATCCACCATCTCTCTTTCCCCAGAATAATTACTGTTTATTTGGCTGTGTGTTTTTCTAAAGTCATTCAGCCGTCTGATTCTGTATCAATAAATCATTATTAGATGTGATTATAACACTATTTTCCACCATTTTGTGACTTGTAGTAAGTAAATTCCCTCCTGGAAAGCTGCAGTTTTATTCTACACATGTTTTTCTGAACGTGCAATACTCTGAATTTATTTTATTCATCTTCAAGTTTTGGTTTCTCTTAAAGAGTATGGGACAAACAACAGAAGATGCAACCTGATCCTAAAGGCTGACAGTATTTAAAGTCACGGCAGCATGAGATGTATCAGAATTCCCCAGTTATTTCTGACTGACACTCTTGTTTTACATGACATCAGTTTAATTGATTGGCCTTTGTTTGCAAACTAGAATAATTGTATTTACAAAGCTTAAGGACCGTACACATATTAAATAGGTAGCATTCATTACCAAAAATTCTTTTCACAAATGAAAATTATGTCTGTTAACATATAAGTTGGAGTGGAAAATAATGCTTGTCTCCTGCTAGGAAAATGCATATATGACTTTGCTAATATGTCTCATCATGCTACAGATCTGTTCCTATTAAAGGGATAATAAATAGGATGCAAAAGGTCTGGTTCTCAGAGCTTCTGTATTATGTATCCAGGCATGCTGGAAAATGCAAGAAAAGTTGTCAGTCAGGCCTCCTGGAAGTAAATGTCCTCTTTTTCATAGTCCAGATAATACTATAACAGGAAATTGCTTCCATGTGTGGCACACACATGTTAGGAAAAGCAGGATATTTTTTGTATCTATTAATAGAGAGATGTCATCTACTGGATATTACAATTTACTGAAGAGTTCCCAAGGTTGGTTAAGAAATGCTGGCTGTTGTTGCAATTATGACCTTTTGCAAAATTACTTTTAATGCTTCCATAAAATTTTAGGCTTCTGAGAGAAAGCGGATTGATATACAAAAGATAAGGAAACAGCAGTTCATATGTCTTTTTTCTTATGACTTGTATTCATTAAATAAATTACAGAAAATAGTGCCTGCATTTTTTTCTCTTCTGTCATTATTGTCGCTTGATCACAATGTAATACAGAAGATGATGATAAATAGGTATCTTTAGAGGCAAAAGTGAAGACTGATTTTTTTTTCTTTCCCATCCAAATTTTATGGGTTTATTATCAACTTTAAAAAGATCCCCAACAAAAACAACAACAACAACAACAAACAAACAAAAAAACCCAACAAAAAAAACCAAAAAAACCCCCCCAAAAAAACCAAAAAAACCCCAACAACAACAACAAAAACCCACAAAACAAAACAAAACAAAAAATTAGAACTTGAAACCACTGTCATTAGCTCTGATCAGCTTTGGGAAAGTGTTGCAGGGGTGAAAATTCCGGTCTACAGATTATGTATTTAAATTCCAAAATCTACTCGTTTCTACTTAAGCACCTATTTTGCCTACTGCTCAGTTCATTGTGGTATTTACAATACACAGTATAGTACCATCTATTTATTTAATAAAATAATAACATTATCCTCACTGTGTTGTTGCTTTTAGCTCTGGATTTTACATTTTATCTGTTCTAAGAAGTGCTCCTGCAATTTCGAGGGAACTGCTTCTTGTGAGTCAAGAATGGTTTTCATGTGTGTGGACTCAGCTGGATGCTGTCAGGCTCCTTTGCCAGACAGAGACAGTGCAGGCTCATCGAGCTTCAGTCCCTCAGGTGCAGATGGGAGGACATTGAAACTGTGGCTGGGTATAAGCATGGTCAGACTAGAGCTGGTGTCTGCAGAGGCAGACTAAGAGGAGTGGCAAAATCATGTCCTTAAAGAAAGGACTGAGAGGGAGTCTCCTCTTGAGCTGCAGTTGTTGCTGTTCGACTCTGTAACCACGTTACTTCAAAGGGGCAATAACAGCAGCAGAGCAGTTCTCCTAGACAAGGTTCTCACCGAGCAGCCCCAGCCCAACCTGCATTAATGGGTGCTGGTAGCCCTGCAATGTGGGTGCTCAGCCCCGTTCCGCACGGTCCTCATCTCCACCTCTTGCAGCTAAGGGAGAGGTCGTGTTGCAGTGGAGTAACAGAGCAGTGACGGGATGGGGTATGGAGCTAAGGGCAGTTACCCTGCCTCCTCTATGCTCAGTTTTGCCTACAGTGATGAAAAAGCTTGAATTGTCCTGACTTACAACAATGAGGTAGCCACATCCTTCATGACGTCAGTCTTCTCCAGAAGCTCTGCTGGGGACAGTGGTTTGAATGTTGAAATCCCCCAGAAAGCAAGACAAAGAAACAATGGTCTAATGCAGAGCCTTGAAAGTGAACTGCTGGCGGGCTCCAGTGGATGGGTGGAGGGGCAGCTAAAAACTTTTATCTAGGCCATCTTTTGACAGTCGCCCTCAGCACAGCATGTTTGGTCATTAAGGACAGCACACCTCCAAATGCAGTGCTGGAGTCAGCAGAGGTACAGCAGGATGCCAGCTGCTCCCTGTGTGAGCTGGCCGAGCCAAGAGGCCACCTGCAAGCAGCTGTGTGAGTAGGTGGATGGGCTGCAGAGGGTGCTGTGCTCAGGGCCGTAATTGCAGAAACCTGTCACACCCTGTGTTGACTTATCCAGGGAAGCTCTCAGGCAGGAAGCTTAGGCAGAAAAACAGAGATAATATTTTTATTATAATAGGGACTCTATGGAGTCAGACAGGAAAGAGGAAAGTATGCTGCATGGAAGGCAGATCCCATGATACAGAGAAGAAACTTTTGGCAGTACTAGGGATGGGCTTGGACTGGATTTCTTGTCTCCCAAGAGTCCTATGATCTCACCTGAAAAAATGCCCAATATCAATCTAAAAACCATCTAGAACAAGGAAGTACATGCACATAATGGCTCAGCCTCCCATGTTCTTGCAGGATGAATCCCAACAGCAGAGTCCCCAGAGGCTGATGGAGGACATACATACTGTCAGCCCTCGCCTGGAAGACTGGCCAGGGGGACATGCAGAAAATCTAAGTACAGGTAATATTCTAGAGCAGGCAGGGGGAAGCCAGACTGCGTTCCACAGCCTGCAGGGATCAGGGGAATATTGACAGTATGCTGGCCTAATGTGACTGTGTCTAATACAGTCTGAACAGTCTGCAGCTGAAAGGACCTTATCAGCACTGCCTGACAGGATTTGTTACAGGCTGGGGTGCCGTCTTGCACCAGGGACATTATTCACATGACAAATGATGCTGTTAAAATGACAATCTGTAACACTGTCATAAAAGGGTCTTTTGAGTTGTATTTTTGTGCAGGACTTGTATAAAGTGACAGAAAAAAGTTACATTGTAAAATTCTGCATGCTTGTGGAGTGGAAACAATGTCAAATGAGAACATGAACCGGAGAAAAATTAAGGAAATGGACCAGTAGGAGAGTACAGAAAGGTGCTGCATAGAAGCTTAGGAAAAGTGGAATGTTTCCAAAGTCTAATTTGGAAGCAATCATCCAGATTCTATGTTTTTCTAAATCTGGTCAAAGACATCTGAAGCAGTGGACCTTTAAAACTCAGAGGCAGAAGTATTCAGAAGCTTTTTTGTAATCTCTGCTGACGTGTACTTATTAGTATTTCTGGGGAATACAAATTGCCATAGGACATATTGTATTAATATGTCTTGTTCTAAAAACCAAGCTAAAAACTAAATGCAGTGAAATTGAAATCATTAAATAATGATTGCTTGAAATTTAGCACATAAACTCATTAGATTTAAGACGTTTTAGATAAAAGTAGTGAGATAGTTACATATTTGTATCTCTTTTCTCAGAATATAAACTCCAGGGTATACTAATGGCATTTTAAGGTAGTACATTTAAAATAAATTTTAAAATAGTAACAGATTTGAAATTTACTATGTTGAATAGATTTCCACAAGGCAGAATAGTCTAGAATTAATAAGGATTCACGATAGCATAAACTAAGAATACAACAAACTTTCTAAATGAGGTTTAGAAAGTTAAGAAGAGAATCAAGTTTTGCACTTTTCTATAATCTTTTATTCTGAATCTACAGCAGATCAGCTGAGTGCTACTGAAAGTAGAATAGTAATCACAGCTCCTACTCTGACCACTTCTGATTTGTAAGTAGGTTCCTACGTTCTGTGTTCTTCCTCCAAAACCTCTTTAGGACTGAAAATCTTTGTATCAAAGTATTTTAACATCTGTCATGATTACAAAACTCTCAAGAATTTTAGGAGCTTCCTTTGAAAATGTATTTATCTGGTAGTGCTGCCCATCTTGAGTGGTTCTTTCAGTGGGATGAGGATAGAAGTTTTGCCTGTACTTGCTGCTTCACTGGAGCTCTCCACAGACTGTGTTAGCTTCTTTTGTTAGTGACTAAGCCCATCGTGGTCTTTTTTTGAAAGATACACAATTTTCTGAAGACCTAGTCTAGCTGCTTTTGTGAGAGTTTTCATCTTCATGTTTTACAGTCATAGAAAAAGGTTTTACTAAGCTATCCATATCAAATCCAGTCTCTAGTATGAGTGCCATCAAGAAGCCATGGGAAGATGCAGCTCTGTAGGAGAACAGCAAAGTTATCTATAGGATTACATAGGTAGGAAACCGGTAGGGTTGTTTTGTTGGTTAGGTTTTCGGGAGTTTTTTGCGGTTTTTTTTAATGACAGTCTATCATTGTATCTCAAAGAAATTAATTTTTTTAAAATTATGAGTAAGCGTAATCAGCTTACCAGAGCCACCTTGGAGTTTTAAAAGAGCTCAGGTATTAAAACAGTGAACTAAGAACTGTGTGTAACATACCACTTGTGGCAGTCACCATGTCTGAGGAGGTTAAGGAGGAAAATATGATAGCACACTCTAAAAGTCCTTGAGTGCTCTGGCAACTTGCAGACTCTGTCTTCATTACCAGCATTACCAGCCAAATTTTTATAAATCATAATAATGAATAAAACTAATACCCAACACCAAAACGCCTTTGTAGAGGGAAGCCACTCCTGCTCATGTATTGAGCCTCTTAGAAAGAGTCAATAGCAGGTAAATGGTGGTGGTCTAATGAGTCAAGCATACTTGTATTTAAAAATAAGTGTTCACAAATGGTTTGTGAAAAGGCAAAACTTCTGCAAAATAGGTCCTTTCAAGCATAATGGTCAAAATATGAGTAAGTTTTCATGATGTTGAGAGATTTCCATTGGAGTCTCACAAGAGTATGTGCTGGAAAACTGTTCAGCTAGTCATAAGGAGACCCAAAAAAGCAGAGGAACAAGGATATGAGGATATTTTCCAATAATCAAAAATCGTTCAGGATGGCCAGAACTAGGGCTAGTTGCCAGAGGACTTTGTGATCCTTAGCAGTGGGTAAAAAGATTACTCGTGAGTCTTAATATCTGTAATGTACGAGGGTGGGAGGAAACCTCAATTATGTTTGCAAAGCAATCAATTGCAAGTGAGCATACTTTGAAGGAAAGACATCTTGGACTCCTTGGGCAGGCCTCTGAAAACATCAAATCACATATTAATAGCCAAAGCCAAGAAAAGAATGAGGAATGCAGTGGAGAATAAAATAAACAGGGTCATTACAGCACTAAATAAATCCAGGATATGCTCACATCTTGAACATTACTTGCACTCACAGTTACAGCATTTCAGAGAGTGGATATTAAGGATATAAAGTACAAAAGTAAGGGGTATGAAGCATGGTAAGGAGGATGGAACACAGGGAGTTAATAGGCTAGGAGAGATCCCTCTGGTGTGGAAAAAGACCAGAGGTGAGTTGGGAGGAAAAAGCATAATAAAATCACGAAGAAGGCACGTAAGGAATCGTTATGCACTTTGTAACACAGGAACTCTGAAAGCAAAACAAAGGAAGCACTCTTTCACACAATGCATAGTTAAGTTGTTGGATTCATCTCCACGAGATTCTGAGGCCAAAAATATGATTGTTTTCAAAATGAAATTTAAGATTTATATTGCCAGTAAACATAATGACCCAAATACGCCTTCTGTCTCAGAAGGTCCCTTACTAGATTGCCAAAATCCTTTCTAGAGAAAGGATCACTCTGTTTGTCTTTTTTATACTCTAAGCAACTGCTGTTGGCTGTTGCCAGCATTACTTTTGGCACCACAGTAGCCACTCTGTTCATGAATTCTCTTGTTGTTAATTGAAGTTGAATACCTTTTGAGTTTTGAAACTTTTAATCAAGGATTTGAAAACTGGAGTTCACAGAGGCCAAGGTTTCATATACTTAATGGTAAAATTTGAAGGATTCTGCTTATCAGAAAAGGTACAAAAAGACACCTCTGAAAAACCTAGTCCCTTAAGCTATTGCAAAGTAAAGACATGAACTCCTGTTTTTAAATGTTTATTTTTATTTATTTGTTAAAGCATATTTTCAGTACCTGTATATAGACCTGGAAATATTTCCATTCAATGTTAATAGTTAAGGCTTGTTGTAGACATGTCAGATAAATAGTATTGTTTCACTATGTGTTTATGAATGTCTTCAAATGATAAAGCTACTGAATTCTGCTAGGTTTTTTTGTGTCCCACAATTTCAAAAAGTTTTCAGGCTCAGCTGGGTTTGTGCAATAATCCCCATTTGAGCTGGGGATCTGCAGAGAACAGGAACTCTCATGAGACTGCTGGTATTTCCTGTTTCTCATCAGAGCAGAAATACAGTAGCAGAGGAAGAGCTCTTCTCTTAGCGCTGTATTTGAGCTTCTGCCTGGATCTAGGAAGTGCCATAGTGCATAAAACTGAAAGAAAACAAACAAGCAAATTTAGTGTAACCTTTTCAAACCCCAGAAAACATTCCTATTTGGCTTTTGTTTGGACAGCAGTGGTTCAGCCCTCCCTACTCTTTTGTTCAGAATTAAGAACTAATGTTGCTGAAGTTTATGTTTCTGAAGTTAACTATGTGCTTTTTGTACATATGTTGGCTATAAAGGCTACTAATAAAGAAGTATTTTATGTTGTAAAGACAGAGGTATTATACAGTGGCACTCAACAAACTAAACATAGTGTAAAACTATCTTGTATGACTAAAAATATTTGTCTAAAGGTATCACCGAATAAGTTATGCATTAAATTAAAATAGGGTGTAATTGATTTTCGTGATAGCTGTCTAGCCCTGTTTTTGTAAGATGTGCAGTTATGGATACAAATTGATATATATGTAGATTTTAAACCCATCAATTTCAGGCAGTTCGAGAGTAGACAAGTTTGAACAAGCACAGGAGGTTTCTGTTGACAAAAAGAATTATAGTATCACAGAATGACTAAACTACATTTGAGCTCTTCCAGAACATACACATTTTACATTGCAATGATTCTTAAAATTCACATTAAATAGTTGCAAAATTCTGGGGCTTTTAATAGTTGTTTCTTTTAATTGTACGTTTGTGTGTATAGATTATATATTCCTAATGAAATGCAGTAAAATATAAGTTTTTCTAGAAAAAATAATGCTGAGGAGTAGGTTGTTTTGTATTTTTATATTTCAAATGTATTCCAGCTGCATCAGGCTTCAGTTGTTATTTTCACCTTGCCGACCATGTAATTTTGCTGTGGTGAATATGTGCGTAAGTGAGGTTTGTCTTGTGGGTTTCCTGCAGATACTGGGGAGCTACAGATTGTGCAAAGGTAGCAAGACAGTTTATTATTCCGGATGTAGAGAGATGTAGAAGGTTTCTGAATTTTTTTTAAAAAATCCTTCTTTTGGTATATTAGAGGAAAACCTACTGTGAGAGCCCAAAATACAGCACCTAATTATCCTATCTGTGGTGTGTTGCTATGCTTTAAAGCCATTTCCTGTGAATAAATCAGTAACAGAAGCAAATATCTACTGCTACTGCTAAGCGAAGACATTTTAGAAACTCCACTCAAGATCTTTTCTTTAAAAAACCATAAACAATATATACATTGTCAGATTCTTAATTTTCTTTTTCACTAGTTTCACAAGATGGGAAAAAAAATTTCCTCTTGCAGTTAATACTGGAAAGGCTTTTAAATTTGGGTGAAACATATAGTTCTTAATCAAAATTCAGATACCAAATTTTGCTATACTGTGCATTTACATTTTTTTGCCTCAATGATAAAACTTCTTTGACTTGAAGAAGGTAATTCAGTTCAGTAATTACAGGAAATGACTAGCGAATCTAGAGAAGATGAAGGTTTTTTTACTGCCTGGGAGGTGGGCCCTCCCATGCTTTAATCTTCTTAGCTGAATTCAGAATCTGCACTGGCCAAATTTAGATCCCTCTGTTACTTTATCAATTTTAAGTCCATTTCTCTTGGTGAATTCAGAACACTGAAATGGCGTCATGTCTCCCTCTGTGGTGTTTCTGGCAATGCAGTGCATCAAAACAAAATTCAAAACCTGCATCAGTTTAAGAATGTAGTTGCCTAAAATCAAAAGGCAGGTGCCTGAAACTAGCAAAGTGGTTGGAATGCTAGAAAAAGAACTGCTGAGAGTTGACAGCTTTTTGAATATCTCCCCTTTCTGAAGCCCAGACATAATCTGCTCTGGACTTTCAGAAGGATCTCCTGCTCCTCTGCAGGTCCCCTCTGTGAGCAGAATGCAACTTTTCTACCACATTTGTAGGGACCCCAGTGGTCCAGGAGAGTTTCATGAGTGCTTTGAGAATACCAGCCAGACTGGTCGCCTTACATATTTTTGCAGAAATAGATGTCTTCTGGATCCTGAAATTGATCTGGGCATCAAATTATCCAGTTCATTGTGACTCAGAAAATTCTCATCATCCTTAGAAGAATGCAGAGGATTCTAAGGGAAAGTATGAAGAGTGGAGCATGCCTGGGTTTGAAAATCAGATTTAAATATATAATCACCATCTAAATCCTAGGTCCATGCTAGGCACCTAAGTTGTCTGTTGCATCTGACCCACAAAGCCATTTTTACCCGCTGCTTTGCTTTCTTTTTCCTTTGGTGTGTTCTGCTATATGTCTGTTTCTTCCATTTATGATGGATTACTGCAAGGACTTAAAAAGTCCTCAGATCTGCACACATGTACACACATGTTAAGTCATTGTATGCTCCTGCAGAACTTCTTTACACTGGATTGTATGGATTTTACTTCATCAGCTCAAATTTATTAGATAGAATACATGTGCTGTAGCTTAAACTGCTTCATCAACATATCAAGAGTGTACTGCTGGACAGTATTTTCACTCTTAGTGATTTTAAGATGGCTTCATTTGTTGCTGCACTACAGGAATGTGAGGCTTTTAGAGGGGGAATTCCCAGCAGGTTGGAGCCATATGAAATCATGACCAGATATTTAACCAAACTAATGTTTAAAACTCAGTAAGTTTTCTCATGTGACTCCAGGTGCTCAAAACCAGATAATATATTGCAAGGACAATCTGTATTAATCACTAGGTGATTCATGATTTCTTTTTACTAAACTCTTAGATGGCCATTCCTTTATTCAAAGTTTGTCAATAAAAATGTTACTTGCAAATATCTGCCTTCACAGAAAATTCTATTTGCCCTCAGTTAAGCTTGATTCTTATTGTTCTTAATTACTCTCAAGACATCACTACATGAAATTTTCAGCAGGAATAAAGATTTCATTTATGAATTACAAAAATTTTTATCACCCCCACACCACCCCCATGCCCCCAACAACTAAAATTCCCCCCCAGTATTTTTAAACCAATTCTAAGGGTTAAGCAGACATGAGCCTTGGAAGAGACTTTTAGCCAGTGCAGAGTATGGTAGAAGGTTAGGTTGTTTGTTTTGCTGTGTCAGCAGAACATTGCTTACTTAGTAAGAGTCAAAAAAAGGGTCTGCTCTGTAAATGGAAGTACAGCTCCCTGTGCTCTATGTTCCCACCAGTCCCATGGTGAGCATTTGTAAATCAGTGATTTCCTGAAGTGGGAGAGAAATGAGATTCTTTTGTGGAAAAGTATGCCATAACCTATGGGAAAATTAAAACTTCCTAGTTTATTTTATTTTATTCTATCTGATCATGTTTTCTGTTCCTGGCTAGAACTATGAGTGCAAATAGGTGAAAAAAACCCAAACCGAACAAAAGATTCCTGGAGTAAAATACTGGATTGTTGAAGGCAGAAAGAAGGAGAGCTGAGCTGAGCTGAGCTGAGCTGAGATGAAATGAGATGAGATGAGATGAGATGAGATATGACATAATGCTCCAAGTGGAGGTAGTGGTGTTTGCTCATTTATGTGTTTATGTAGAGAGGGGATAAGGGAAAAAGACCAAAGCAAAGAGGGAAACAAGAATACCAAAAAGGTAAAAAGCACAAGGTAAGTGATATTTTTAGTATTCTTAGAAGGGTTTTCTCCAAGATTATCAACTTGCAGCATAAGCAAAATCTTGGTAATATCAACAAGCTGTACCCACACCCATCTCATCCACCTCTGGAGACGGGGATTGAATAGAAGGATTTCCTGGAATGAAATGTGGAGAAATGTTGACCAAAACATTAATAAATGAGTGCCATGTAGTTATCAAACATACATCAGTTGTCAAAATCATCATGCACCCTGTAAACTAATTAAAATGGTTAGTGTACATTTTCATTCTTTTTATGGTAAGAGAAGAGACAGTAATACAATGAAAGGAAGATGTGCCAAAGTAAGGTCTAGAGTTCAAGCAAAATACTTGAGTGTAGTCTGTTAGCCTCATCTTATCTACAGTAGTCCTAAAGATATTTCTAAATCAACAAGTTTGCCCTCAATGAGATGAAAAAAAAAACAAGAGAGAGAAAAGGGGGGACGTCTAGCATGGAGCAGAGAAATGGGAGACCTGATTTTTGTTCCTCTCTCTCCTGTTAGCTTTTGGTGGACAAAAATGATGGAGAAGTAAAATGGTTTTCCTACATTCCCACTTTCCCTGCTTATATTCTCGTCACATCTACTTGGCATCTTCTCTACCTTTCATGCAGATCTAAACCTCACCCATGCTGCTGTTACAGTGGCCAGCAAGTGTGTGCTGCACTGGCCCTGCTCAGCTGCAGGGATGGGTGCAGTCCCACAAGCAGCCTTGCTCCAGGCTGACCAGGGGCTCTGTTTGCCTCCCACAACAGGAGCCTCGTGGGAGACTCCCTACAACAACGTGGTGTCCCCGAAATCCAGAGAGGCAGCGGGGCACAGCTCGGCACAGCCCCATCCACACCTAGAATTGGGAGCCAAGGTCCTCATGAAGGGATGGCATAAATCTGGTTTCCCTGCTTTGGATGCGATCCCTGAAATAACACCAAGTTTTCTCAGCTGTTCATGCTAAAAAAATATGCAAGGCAGGCCTGTAAATGATCATGGACCCAGAGCTTTACTTGTGGAGCAGCGTAGATGTAGCCATATGGCCAGCAGAACAAGGGTAAGTACGCAGTATGACTTTCTATCTGCTAAATAATAATATGCTACATAATAATATTTCCCTCTGCACACACATTTCTAATGTTTTCTTTTAAGGGGATAACGCAATGAATTCTGTTTTCTACATTGTAATATTGCTCTTTAGATATTTATTTAAAAACATTTTAAACTTCTAACTTTCCAGGAAAGAGTTACTTCATTATTACAGAGTTACTAGCTGTTGCTGCACATCTTGGCCTGTTTCCACAAAAATAGGAAAATAACTTTACCAGATGCTGACGAGTCTTTTGCACAGTGGGAGCAAGTCTATCTGAAATAGTGGAACAACTTGAAGAATGATGCCATCAAAAAGTGCTTCCTTAGGAAAACACTGAGACTCTTCCTTAGGGTTCAAAATGAAAATGCATATTTTTCTACTTCAGCACTATGAAAGGAATGCTCTGTTCAAACAAGGTGATGGTAACGTTTAAAGGTAGAGCTACCAAGTAGTTAAAAATGAACTAAATTATTTTTGCTAGTGCTGACTATGAGTGGAAGGTTACACCTTCCTTCTCTGCTTTCTTCCCTTTACATCCTCAATTTTTCAGAGCAAAATTATCTTCTTATAACTTCTTTCTGGAAGAGGTCAAATGGCAACAACAGTACCACTATTGGTACTGAAAGATTTTCAAAATGTATACAAAGAAATATGGCATTCAGAAGAATAAATCTTCAGTTGTCAATCAGTGATATTTTATAACCCTCTTTAAATAAATGGATAATAATAGTTATGGAATATGACAAAATTTGGCACACTGTGTGCAATTACTAGTTTATTCTGGCTATGTAATTTCTGACAATAAATTTGAATTAAAAGGGGTATATTGGGCCTTTTAAATATTGTCTCTGCAAAGGAAATTTTTTTTTCCTACAATCATTTTGAAACAGCTTTTGTTCACACATTTCCTTGCTGTCATACCAAAACTCAGTCTGGATTTTAATGCTTATGTAAAAAAATCTTTCATGTTAGTCTGTAAGATGATTAAATTATCAAAAACTGATCCACAGAATACCACAGAATTTTGAGACAGTCTGAATGGAACCATATAAGTGAATGTCAAAATTGTGTTTTGTAAGATTGAAGGACTGCTAACAGAAGCGGTAATAATGAGCAAAGCACTGTAGGTTTCCTAAAGTGGGATAACTGGGAGAAAAGAGGAACAGAAAGACAGTCATGCTGGGTTTACATTGCATGGATTCGTGACTTCTCTAGGTTACCTGAAGTGGTATCTGAACATCTCTTCCAAAGTTGCCAGTCTCTAGGCAGAGTGACATTACTATTCCGAGACTGTCCCAAGCACATGTGTGAGTGGTATGCCAGTATGTCGAGCCTGGCTTCTTGAGATAATTGGAGTCAGCTTGGAAAAAAAACTGTCAGTGGAAAAGGAAGTTATTCTAAAACACATATTAAGTGCCACTAATATTTAATACACACATAATTAGAAATACTATAAATAGACACGTTAGTCTTCTGGTTGCTTCAGCTGTAGCAGAAACATTTACAGTGAATAATTGTGTAAGTCCCTTCTTGCCCAGCCATATGAAGAAGGAGAAGGTTGGACATGACCTATTCATTAGCATGCTGACATTTGTATCACGAGGTTAGGGTAATGTGAGATAGATGATAACTTATGTAATGAACTCCTGAAAACTTTTTTGGAAAGGTTGGCTTATTTATTATGGAGAATCCGAGGCTGGGCCCATTGGGGAATTTAAGCAGGGATCCTGAACGTGTTCCCCAATCCTCTTGCAGAAAAGAATCTCAGGAAGAGTGTTGGAAGATGAGAGCGGCATATCTTTGGAAGATTAATTACTGAATGTGGAAAAAGAGTCTTGAAGAGTATCAGCACTTCCCTCCTCTGAAAAGTATTTCCCATGACCACCAAGATTAACCATAAGCTATAGTTCCTCTGTGTTCTGTCAACTGAAGTCTTGGAGCTTTAATTGTAGGCTGCATTATTAGAAAATAGATTACTTTGATCATTTGACAGATTCCTGGTAAAAACAGAATAAAAAAGTATAATCAACAGAATTTTGGAGATAGCACGAAAGAGAACACCCTTCTGTTTCACTGTAAAAGTCTTATGGGATTTTTCTTTTTCTATCGTATTAACCCATTTTCCTTTCAATTTTTTAATAAATGGTTTATACTGTGCATAACAGAATGTATTTCTAATTACTTTAGCTGTCTCAATGTAATTGAGAGAGAGTCATAAATACATTAACATCTTTAAACCTGTTTGTTAAAAAATATTTGTTAAATCAAGTTGTTAACAATGTAGTCATTAAATTACACTACATTGTTTCCTTTCTTCTAATGATCAATAGTTAAATATAGCACAGTTACAACATCAAACATCTGAATAATAAACTGAGATCTAAATTGGTAAACTAAATTATACAAAAACATGGAAACATCTGCCTCCCATTGTATAAAGCATACTTGCTTTGAAAAAAAAGAGAGATCAAATCCTAAAGTTGTAGTTTGGGATACAGTGCATTGTTTTTTCACAGTATGGATCAGTTAATAAAAACAATATGCATATTTTTCTGAGTCAGAAGCTTTTTTGCTTTCAATTAAATCTGATTTTTAAAGTAAATTTAAATCTGAAAATACTGTCCTGTAATTATACTTAGGGCTTATTTACCTTAAAATTACAGGATTTCCTGCAAGGAAGAAAAGAGTATTCCTGAAAAACATTTTTGGTTATGAGCAAAAAGTCCAAACTTTTTCAGCACCTATAGGTCTCAGGTCAAATAATACCACACCTGGAAAATGGTACAAAATTATTCAAGGGATGTATTAGTAGGGAAAGAAGGTAAAGAAAATTAACAATGAACATGTACCAGGTCCATTTTCCCTCCCATCTTGTTCCCTAACTGATTAAAAAGTTGGATCTTGAACTGTTCCCACATGTTTTTAAATTCTTTAAAATCCTACTGGTTTTGTCCTTGAAAATCATCTTCGTCTTGAGTTTTTCTGAAAATTTCATGAACTTCTGAGTATTGAATAGTCAAATTGATGTCTTAAGGCAAGATTAAACTCAACTTCACAATAAGATTTATCTTATTCTCTTTATAATAGGATTTATCTTATTCTCTTTATAATAGGATTTAAACTTTAATTAACACAGAGTAGAAATGGGTGTAGAACCAAGTAATGTCTCTGCAATGATAAGTCACACAAATTCTAGGACAAGGACTAGACCGTGATCTTACAGCTCCAAAACATGGGTTTCTAACCACCCAGGTAAATGTCACATCTTGGTAAAATGCTGGTTTCAAAAGGACTCTCGTGTATTTGGAAGGCTGAAGACAATCACGTGAAAAAATCCACCAGTTGTGTGCCACTAAAGTTGTTTCCAAAAAGAAAACCACTTTGAATTAACAGAATCAGAATTTGAACTTCAAGGTGGAGGAGTCCTGAGGAGAAAAGCTCTGTTTAATTGTTGCATATTTGCTTTACACATAATGAGCAAGTAATTGTTCAAGAAATGAAGCTTTGTAGAAAGTTTGAAAGGTTAATAACTGAGTTTCAGCATTTCAAAAGAAGTCAGGGAAAGAGAAAAGAACAGAATCTTAATCTCTGAAACAATAAACCTTTGTGTTACCCAGGAAGTCTCAGTGCCTTCTTGCTAATAGCTTTAACATCTATACCCATGCTAATGTAAAAGCAAGCTGAACATAATCTCTTTTCTCAAAGTACTTGAACTTATACATTATAAAATAACTTTTTATGTGGAAAGAATTAAGAAGCACAGGGGGTTTTAGATGTGGGGTTTCTCCTAAACACTCATCAGAGTAACATTTAAGCAGCAAGCAAACCAGTATTTTAATGAGTAGTCTCTCTGGAAATGTGTAAATAATTTGGCCTTGCTTTTTTAGCTTGTCATTTTCTTTAAATAGTTTTACAAATAAATGTTTTGATTGTATTTAGTAAGCTCAGCTTTTGGTAATTAATAGTCTTTGTTGGGAATAATACCATGTCAGAGCTTACTTAGCATGTTAATTTGTTAATACAGACTGAGTTTTAACTCAGAATTTAATTTTTAGGATCTCTAACAAAAGGGATCACATCTGTAATACATCATCCTGTATAGAGGCAATTGGGCTTTGTACATCAGGAATGAAATAGAAAGTTCCTTTTTGTTTAAATATTTACACTAGCTGGAGTTCACAGTAGCATCTCAACACTATGAGAGTGTGAAGGAAGGAATATCCTATATGTATTAACTATAGAAGCCATATCTCACTCTTCCCTGTATTATATCAATGTCCATAATTATGATGATAAAAGTCAGTGTCACATGAGCACCATGTCAGTTGGTACTCAGAGATGAAATGCACTTTATTATCTACACCCACAATGTGGTTTGAACCCAAGTCATCTTGGACTTTCTCTGCTTTTCAAGTAAGCCGGCTGCAAGTAGTAATTAATAATTTAATTCATTGATTTTATTATTGTTTTTTTTAGTCTCTTCATAGGGAAGAAGTTGCCATCCATTGTTTTAGGCATAGGTTTTTCCCCATCTTGCCATGATCCTCCCTTTTATTGGAACAGGATTTATATTTCATCTGAAGATGAAGCAGAGTTTTTATTGATGTGTGATGTATGATGTGTGATGGTTGGCTTGCAGAAAATGTATTTTATTTTATTAAGGGCAGCTGCATGCAAAGACAGCATATGACTTCATCCCCTCCACAGTATAAAACAATTTACCATAACTTAAGGATAGGTTCACTTAACAATTTTGCTTTCAGTTTGAAGGCAAAGTTTTCTCGCTGCTGTTGGCATTAACTTCTAGAATTTTGATACATCTGTGTTTCAAATACTTCTGCCAAAAAAGTTTAAACAGCACAGCTTCTCTTAACTTCAGAGAACATCTTTTCCCCTAGCAGAAGTTAGTAATTATGATAAATGGATGTACTTACATGTACTCTCGTTTAACAGAAGGGCTTTCTAAATTCACTGCCTTCACATGAGCAATTTACTTATCACTGTCATCTTCAGGTTTATCTAACTGAGGTTTAATCTATTCAATTGTAGGAATAGCTGCAAAACTTATTTCTGAATTTGTAGTGTGGGATTCAGAGATTCTTTTGCTAATAAAAAGCATTTTGCCTTGCAAATTAAGGGCAAATAATCTCGGGAACATAGCCCTCAAATAGATCATTCTAAAGATGAATGTGACTTTGACTTTTGTTAGCAGTTGAATTTCATCCACACTGAATATTAAGACTAGCAGCAAGACAATTTAATTCTGAGGGCTTGTCAGATTTAGGAGTGTACCTCTACAGCACAGTGGAGCATAGCACAGAGATACTTCTACTTTCTTACAAATGCCCAGATTCTGGAACACAGTTTACCGCTACCAGATTGTTTCAGGACCTTAGCTCTGCCTGACTTTAGGTTACGTGGATGATTTAGATCAGGTTTACACCGGCACTGAAAGGGCTCTATCACATGGTAGAGATACACTTCTAATCCTTTTGCAATTGCTGTGTCACTGAGCAAACCTTATGTAACATACACATTCTACTGTCTTGTCCCTTTTAACCTGGAAGGCATCTGACATATCTCTGGAGGCTGCCTGGGATGTTGACAAAAACTCCCTTGCACTGAACAATTGTATTTAAACACTGAACTGCACTGCTGTGGTTACTGGCTGATAGGATGATAGCAAGCACTACTTTAAATAGTTTAAATTTAAAAGTTTGTGGTAAAAGTGCCTGGTCTTACATGAGAAACTTTAAGCATTAACAGTGATTATCCATCCTCATAATTAGATACCTGATGCACTACAGCAATATTTTTTAGGTTACACAATATTTCCTTTAAAAATACGGATTCCGTTTATATTCCACGTGGTTGTCACTTCTACAGTTTATGCTATTGATATATTTTATACT
Organism: Hypocryptadius cinnamomeus; assembly: GCA_013400635.1. NCBI lineage: Eukaryota > Metazoa > Chordata > Aves > Passeriformes > Zosteropidae > Hypocryptadius > Hypocryptadius cinnamomeus. The sequence continues at coordinate 2,278 of VYZP01008551.1, read as the reverse complement.
TTCAATAGGGAAATACGCATCATCTGAAGGTCAGCAAAATAATTAATCTTGCAGTGTTGGTAATGCTTCCTTTGTTTTATATCACAGTGTATTAACCACCAAATGCCTTCCCTGCTGGAAGAAAAATTGCTGAGTATTGTGTGATATCATCCCTGTGAGGCAGCAGGAAGAAAGGCAGGGTTAATAGAAACATGCATGTGGCCAGTGGATCGTTACAAGCCCTGACAGGTGCTGGGCTGTTACCAGTGGAATAATCTGGCCAGCAGCTGATGTCCTCCTATTTTAAGGTCACTCAGTGCTATGGGCTTTTCAGCCAAGTCCCCTTGGTATGGTGTTTCTCAGGGAAGTTGATTGAAAAGCTTTATAGGCTAACAAGGGCCTGAAGGGGATTATCATGTACAGGTGACTAAGGGCAATATGATTGATCAGACCACATCTCAGTGTCTCAATTAGAGTTCTTTTCAACAGCTGTTTGCATTTTTGGTCTGTGAATGCTTTCTTTCTCATATTCTAGAAGGACAAAAATATATACTTGTATGAGACATAATTCTGCTGATGTGAAAATTTCTCCTTTGAAATTTGCTTTTCCTTGTATGCTAGGATTTGCT
>VYZP01008549.1:0-11851 GCA_013400635.1 Hypocryptadius cinnamomeus | reverse complement strand
AAAATCACAATTCTTCAATATTTTTGTTGAACAGTGCTGGTGGAAACATGGTAGGGCAGAGATTTAATGGCAGAGTGAAGTCAGTGATCCTCACTTACCTGAGATCAGAGCTCTGCAGAAGTAAACAGATGCATTCAGTCCCTGGGACCACAAGGGCTGATGCCTGCTGTTGTGGGTTTGTATTATCCATATATTTTGGAGGAACCTTCTGTCTTTCTTCTGTTTCTATTAAAGCACTTAAAGGAGAAGAGAGGTGAACTCTCACTGGATTGCCTTCTCTGAAAAACAGCAGTCTTGTGTCTAGTCACTGCTTAAGGATATTGAGATCTTGGAGAAAGACAAACATACCTAAAAGCTATGAATTTATTTGGAAGAAAAGAAACCATTGAGTAAGAATGTTCATTCTCAAGTCAGTCATCTCAGGAAGAACAACTGATGATTTGGGGACAGAATTGCATTATTGTTATCACAAATTCATAGATGGTGCAATAAATAGAATTTTTTATTTGATACTTTTTCTCACTCACTTTTTGGAGTAACAGAGAAAGTTTCTTTAGAATCTAGATAATGAGCCTTGCAATGAGCTGGCCTCAGGAAATGTATGAGTTAACTGTCCTCTTTTATGTCTGTCATAGATGAACAAAGAGTGGTTGGAAAATTTAATGGAAATAAAGTATCTGCTCTGCTGAATATGGAAAATATAAGCATGGACAATCAAACTATTATTTGCTATTTGAATGCTGTGGTTACATGGCACTGCTCACTAGGGAAGGTATAAATTGAATAGTTTCACAGTGCAAGAACACTAATTATGCAGGAAGTGTCTTGAAGCAGAACTAAATGCTGCAAACAGCCTTGCTATACCATCACCCCTTACCAAAGGTGAAACCAAAAATCATTCCTGTTTCTCAATGACACATCTAATAAGGTCCTGTTATGTTAGGGTGTATTTCATCCTGAATGTGGTTAAAATGTCCTTGCTAGAGAAAGTCCAAGTATTTGTTGTTGGTGGTAGCCAAGAAATTGACAGATCATACTGTGCTGGCACAGCCATCAGTAAATCTCAGTATTGAGTTTGGACATGACAGTTTTTCATTAACTTTATTATTTCCCAGAAAGTTCACACAGGAGGGCTCAAACCTATTTTGTTCTGTGCCAAAAGCTCCCAATAGCTTGTGGATCTGGCTTTAGTCTTGTGTTTTTCTCCTGTTTACCCTGCTCCAGGTTGGACAGTGAATGTTAGTGGTTTACACTGCTTTTATAGCCTATTACTATTTTTGTGATTCTATAGCAACTAAAATCCTTGAAGAGGATGTGGGAATTTTCTGTCCATGGGGTTTTTTTGACAAATATCTGTCACTTGGTTTGCCTACTCATTCTCTTGTTACTGCCTACATAGCCTTCAGTTCTGCCCTGGAAAGATGGAAAACTCACAGAGGCAGGAGAAAACCTACTCATTAGTGCTGACATTTAGAAGCTGGGGGTGTATTACACAATTCAGCTGCCTTGTGGGGAGCAGTTTATGACATTTCTGCTTCCCTCTGCCCCTCACTCCTATCCCTGCCCTGTGCTTCATCATTCTCCTCAGTTTTACTGATAAGACTGTTAAAAAATAAATTTTTTTGATGCTTTGCTTCTGAAAGAGATGGCANAAAACTGTGTTGAATTGCTTGGGTATCCTTACATAGAAAAACGTCATTTTGTGTCTGTGAGACCATCTCCTTCTGTGTCACAGCTGAGGGTGGCCATGCTGCTTTTAGTAGACCTGCTTTACTACCGCCTAGGTGTCAGAAAGCCATCAGCCTCAGCAGCTCACTGCTCTGCCCCGGCTGTGCTTCATGGCTCAGAGGGTCTTGCTAGATTTCTTTCTCATTCCTGGGAGAGTTTGAGTATCTCTTAACCACAGTTATCCACTGAAGTTTGGTGTTAGATTGTATAAACTGCACGATGGAGGATGAATATGATCATGGTAGAGCAGAGTGTAGCTGCAGGGCTTTCTCTGGGTTGACTTGAAAGTTGAATTCATGGAGATGGCTTGGGCAATTACTGCCCTTAATTCACGCCACCAATTTTTTTTTACTAGAGGTCTTTGTCAGTGTCAAGCAGAAATAAATGTGATTGTGAGCTGCAGCTTGTAAACAATGCATAAATTCAAAGTCAGTGATTTTATTTCACGTTAATGTGTCAGACTGTAAACTCTGGCAGGTAGATACTCCATCTGACAAGCTCTTCTGCAGGAGTGGCAATATTTAAAACAGAGTAAAAAGAACAACTGAGGGTCAGCAAAACATGCTTCATCTTATGAATCAGAAGCTTTTTGTTTTGTGAGAGAGATGGATGAAAAGGTCTTGATGTGGCTCAGGTTTTAAGCTCACATAAAGGGGGTCGTCTTTTTCCAGAGAAGCTGACATTTAATTTGATGTAATTTTCCAGTAAGATACTGAAAACTGAGGTCTTTGACCTAGCAAACTGATGGCCTTTTGGAGTATCTCCTGGGAGCCAGTGTTCTAGTAAACAGAGCTTACAAGTTCAGGCAACACTTGTGAATTTCAGTACTTTTATCAAAGTTTTTTCAGCTTTTTATAATTTATGGGCAATTCCAATTCTGGGCTCACTTATGTAGCTTCATAGCCTTGGATCTGCTGGCATTTTAAGAGTGCCCTGTACTTGGTGATGGGTTACATTCCCAGAGTGCTGAGGAAACTCATCAGGATGGTGCTGCCTCAGGCTACGGACGATGAATCAGGATCTCTGTTAGAGGCATTCGGTTTGATTTGATGTGCTATAGGATGGTCACACACTCATCTGTGAGACTCTTCCAGGCTCTGTTGAAAAAGTCTTCACAGGATATTTCCAGCCAGGTTTTGCTTTGAAAGCTGCTGCTGAGCACTGGCTTTCAGAGGTTTGTATTTCTTTGGGTCGTTTGCCTGTTTAAATGCCACATCCAGTGCAATGCTGTAAACAAGGGAGCAAGCAGCTACATAACTATGATTCCCAGGAGAGAATGATCTGTTAAAAGGGAAAAGTGCTTGTTTTGTCACAGCTGAATTACTAATATTCCTATAAATTGCTTCTCTGGGGTTGTGTAACGTGTTTGGCAATGTGGCAATAAGAGATGTTGAAATGGGGAACAGACTTAGAGGAGTAGAAATGGAAGGAAGCCAAGCCAAAATACACAGTGAGCCTTTTCCAAAGACAGGTCAGCAATGATCCAAGAGTATTCCCACAAAATGGAAGTTCAGAAGGGAACTGTAAGCAGTGGAAAATATTGCATGCTCAACTTATGTTACAAACTTCGGTCACTCTGAGTTCACTGCAGAAAAAATGTTTCTAGAGCTTAAAGTCCTTTCTTATTCATTTCTTTTCCCTTTTTCTTCTCCTGTATTTAAATATTTTTGTGTTAGGTAAACTAAACTAGGAGAAAAAAATTAACTGTTTTTCTAACACAGGAAACCTTAAGAATAAAAATACTACAGAACTTTTCACGATAACATTTGTCAGGATAATACCTCCATTTTTCCTTAGGAGGAAGGCAGCCTAAAGAAGTTTTATGGGGTATGTTTTCACTTGACTTTTATCTTTATTTTAGGCTTGAAAATTACTTGCTGCTTTTCTGGTTTTTACCATTGATGCCCCGTGCTTGCCACATCCCTTCTGCAAGTAGGCCCCCATGAAGAAGACTTTGTCATGCTTATTAATATTTCCCTTGTCTTTATTTGTAAAACTACTGTTTGGAGTTTGCATATCTGGTACCAGTGTGTTGATATCTAATCACAAACTAGATGCAACCTGTGCTTTTCTTTTGTTTGAAAGCAGACAGAAACCATTAGAAAAGATCAGAGAAAGATCAGCCTGTTCTACAGCTCTGACACTACAAAGAGAAAAGACAGCCTGGTAGTACTAACAATGTCAAACTTCTGGCACTGATTACACTCCTAAGTCAAGCATTATTAATGGAGACAGAGATGCTTTCTTTATTGAGAAAGGGATTTATAGCAGGAGTGTAATTTAGATAAACTGGCTGACCCTTAGGAGGTGCATCTGACTCTCTCTATTACCTACATGGAACCTGAAAGACTTATTGTAGGCATCAGCAATTAGGTCATGTGAATATCCACCTCTGCCTCAATTTCTCAGTAAATACGGAAATGCTGTATCACACTTGTTCATGGGGTGTTATTACTCTCTCCAGAAAGCAGACCAGACATCTTTGTCAGTTGTGCCTGCTCACACTCTCACAAATTAAAAATAGGTCAGTAACCCTTCTCCCATTTCTGATATCTGTAGTTGGTCAGGTTTCCCATCTCTGTTTTCTTATCCCTGTGTTCAATTATTCTGTTGTCCCAGACAGACCTTTACATGTTATACACTCAAAGTGTCTCCAGGCTGGAAGATTCTGCACTTACTTTATATTGAAATTGAAGTAAAAGAGGGCAAGAAACATCTTCCTGACCTGAACAATCCCGGACATTCCACTGATTTGAAACCTGAGACAGGGAAATTCCTTCTGTGTCACATTAAGATGTTCAGCCCTGCTAGTGGCCTAGTCCCTATGCTGCTGCCATGGGAGATCTGAGGTTACACTCAGTCTCCTTGTTCATAAAGGCCTAAATAATTTGGGATGTAACAACTGCCATTTTGTCCTGCCAGTGCATTCACAGCTCTTTCCCACCCTGCCCTTCAGTGGTTACTGTACACCTCTACTCTGTGGGCTTTTCCTCATGGAATTAGGGGTGTGATGCCCCATCGCTTGGGTGGCTCTCAGCCATGTTGAGGATGTGGGAACCATGATTCCTTGCAGTGCCATGTTTTTCCCAGATGCTGCCACAAGGAACTTGTTTTTATCCTTGGTAGAAAGCTCCCCTTCTCCCAGTTGTGGGAATTCAACCTTTTACTGATGTAGCTGGTTTACAGTTACAGAATTCTATACCTCTCGGATATGCTTTTTTTCATCTGTTCCTTTAAAATATGCCTTTAAATGACATGTTGGTAGTGTTTACTGTGTGTTGTGACCATGGGGATTAGAGGTATGATTTTCTCAAAGACATGTATTAAGAAAAGCTTGTTATTTGTGTTTTCAGATTACATGCAATGGGGTCTCCAGCTGCTCTGGAGAGCAGCTTCCTGGCTGGAATGCTGAGTCCATCTACCACCTCTGCTGAGGAGAAAGAGATGAGCTGGCCTTCTTAGACTCATGGAGAAGAGAACTAGCTGTCTGTTGGAAAACCCAGATTATTTCAAAAGCAAAATGTCCAGTTAGGGTGAAAAACCTGAAGGTGTATTCCACAGAATGGCAAGTGAAGAAAAGCATCTAATCAGATTGGTTTTATGGTTTTTATATTTTATGGTAATATTCAAAATATTTTGGAATAGTTTGTCATACAGAGTAGGAATATATCCTTCTAGCTCAGGGCAGAATGAGCCTGTGTCCCCTCTCCTCTGGCAAAGCCTGATGATGTTTACAGTTTGACAGTCTCATGCCTCAGTTCTGTACAGCATTGCTCCCCAGATGACCTGCATTTCTTGTGGTAACCTATAATCAGAATTCCCATGAAAAGCAGCATTTATCTGACCACAGTTTCTGGTAAAATGCTTTGGAATAAAATGGGAGATAGTGCTTCAAATTGCTGCTCCTCAAGCCTTCGAAGCCAGAAAGAGCAAACAGTTTAATTCAAAAACTCAGACACTATGCTTTAAGTTATCTTACCTGTTGATTTTTTTTTTCATTTTCTCAAAGATAGAAGTAAGAAAGAAAGAGGTAGCTGACTCTGGGTTTTTTGGTTGTGTTTTTTTGTTTGTTTTGTTGGTTTTTTTGTTTGGTTGGTTGGTTTTTTTGTGATCTTAGGAAGAGCTTCGAAAAGTAGCAGCTTCCTGAAATATTTTTATAGACCTTATAACAAAAATAGCAATACAAATGTCAGAATGAAGAAAATTCCAACCCATACGTGTGCATGAGTATGGAAAAAGAATAAGTATGCTCTCCAAGGTCATGTTAAAAGCAAAAGTCAATAAAAACTACTTAAATATGTGTTCATCTTTGCTTTTTTTTGTGTGCAGATCCCACCTGTGGTAACACACAGCTCATGGAGTACAAATTATGTGCAGTGGGCATTCATGTGGAAAATCTGTATGGCTAAAGCATCCTGGCAAACCACAGTTCCTGCTGGGTGAGTTAAGAGTCTGTCTTGAAGGAATGAGGGATTCAGAACTCCCCATGCAGGTGAGTGTAAATCTCTTCCTTCTTTCATGGTTTTAGCTTTGCTGGTGGTTTTAATTCCCAGTTACAAGCATTCATTGGAATGAAATGAGAGTCTCAAGGTGCTGCTGCATGGTTCATTAACCCCAGGGTTTTTGATGGAGTCCTTCTTTGCTATGGTTTCCATGGTTAGCTCTGTTCTCTGGAGTAATCCTTAACCTGCTGCCAGTCTCACCTGTGCCACCATAAAGGGAAGGTGCAGCCCACGTCAGTTTGCAAAGGGAGCAGTATCTCATGGCTTCTGAGTCATGCCTTAAAGCCCAAAGGAGCTTTTCTTGCATTGCTGTTTTCTGTACTGAGCAATTTTCCAAAGCAAGAACTCTGAGCACATTAAAATTGAGCTTTTTATTTGCTTCTTCTGTATAGTAATGGGTTGAAAGTGTTTCTGAATTATGTAATGACATAATTCTGTGTTGTTTTTTGGGGATTTTTTTTTTTGTTGGTTTGGGTTGTTTTTTTTTGCTTTGTTTTTGGGGTTTGTTGGTTTGGTTTTGGGGTTTTTTTAAGCTAGAAAATAGAACCCTGACTGCTGTGGTGAATTTTTCCCCTAAAAATTTGTGCAGCCCATAAGGAAGAGATAGGATGATAGTGAAGATGATTTGTTAAAATTAGTCTACCCCTGAGCTTCTGGCAAAGGATTGCAAAGTGTAATTTATGCAGCAGGCTTCAATATATAATGCAGTAAAAATATGTTTGTAATGTAGATACACATGGCTGAGGTTAACTGCCTCTTCTAAATTTTCCAAAGGAAAAAATGATCCTTCTTGCTTCAGCAAGCTATGAAGGTCATCTTAAGGGTGAAGCCCAAAGCAGGTGATTCAGCTTGATCAACCAGTCCTTTGGGAAAAAGCTTTTGTCTTCAAGAGCCAACAGAAAACTGCCACAAGCACCTTGAATGTCTACTGAAGACAGAACCCAAATCTGGTCTGGGATGCTGAGGTGTTGTTGCCTGCAGTCAGCTGGCCTCATGTCTTTGCTGTTTTAGACTGTAAAGCACAAACATCTGGCTGCCTAGGTAGACATGGAGCAGCTCTGCTGCCAGGATTGCTCTACAGTTTGTGGGAGCTGCATTACCTCCCTGTGCTGGGCAGCCAGGTACCACCAAAACCTGCAGACTTCAACCCCTGTGAGGCTTTTAACAACTCACAAAAATGGCTTTGTGTCTTGCCCTGGGTAGTTGAAATCGTGTCAGTGCACTTTCACTCTTCCAAGGCATAAATTCCCTGGCAGCTGGTGCCAGGTTGCACTGCCAGGTCCAGTGGCTGGTAGAGGGAGGGACCCTCAGCACTCCCTGGGGTTCCCTTAGGACAGTCTCACACACAGAAGCTGAGCTGCTCCTTGGTTTGCTCACCTGTGACAAGTCCCCGTAGCTGCCCAGAGCCCACCTGCATGAAAATGTGGTAGGCACTGCCAGGGCAGTGGTCACTGCAGGCTCAGGGCCATCTGAGGATGGGGCAGCACAGCTCTGCACAAAGCCCTTCCTATCAGGCAGGGATGTCACATGTAGTTGCTACCAACCACTTCACATGCCAAATAAAATTCCTCAGCAACAGAAAACAGAAGTTATGACAGCAGGCCAGCTACATATCCAGATATACAGGAATATGTTCTTTGTCAGCCTCATGTAGGGCTGTTGGACAGAAGTTTTGGACTTGTGAGGTTTCTTTTAGCTGAAACAAGAGGCAAACATCTACTCTGTGAAAAGCACCTATTTTTGGAGGCAATCATTCATTTAACTTAAAAGTATTTAGTTTAGCCCCATGTTTTGCTCTCTGGAAGAGGATCAGCAATGTGAGCATTATTCATTCAAACCTCCACAGAAGTTAAATTTGCTAACTATGAAGTTTCAAGGCTTTGCTCTGCAGAGGGTAAGTTGTGTTTGTGCTACTGAAGTCAGTAACACTATGCACTTGCACATCTGCTGATACTTGTCCACAAATATCTGCAATAAGCTGGCAGTGATATTTATTTCATAGAATGAGATTGGATTTTTTTTATTATTGCTCTTCATATCATCCAAGGTACACACATCAAGAACTGATTCTCATTCTCTGTGTCTCAGTCTGTTCTCACATGAGAGCTGTCTCTGAATGTGACCAGAGAATTGGGCCTTTAGCCAATGAAGCTAATATTTTACAAAAGGACATATCAGGCAATGTAAACTGCCCTCACAAGGAAAGTTTACATGTCTGAAATGTCTAATGCTTTTTTAAACTTCTGCCTCTCTATCCACTGCCAACTATCTCCAAGAGAGTCACGCTTCCTAAGACATCCTTTCCGACTGTAAATTATTCTCACATATCTAGCCAAAGACAGACTGTGTAGTTGCTGGCCTGTCTCAAATGGATATGGCAGGTAATTATTAGTCTCATTAGTAAACAATTCACAATCAGCTACAAATTTTTGGTTTAATTGTATGCATGACAGAAGAATATATTAAACTTTAATCTGCAGTTTCGTTAAACAAGTGAATACATTAAACTCTCTTCTGCAGTTCCATAAGCAGCAGAGGAGCTAACATTCGATACACTATGAGTTATTCTAAGTCTTCTAATCCTGGGGTTAGTGAAGAACTCAATTTTCCTTTATTTCCTGTATTCTGCTCTTTCCAGGCCAGAACAAAACATCACACCCCAAGATGATCATGACTGTGCTCTATTGGGAAGCAATACTAAATGAGTGTGCTAGATTTTCGTAGTTCCATCTACATTCACTGCCATTCTCAGATATAATTTTTCTCCTCCTTTGGCTCACTCTGCCTCTCCACTGAGGATTACAGAGTTCCTTTAGAAATTAGCCCATGCTGCAGTTGCCAGAGAAATGCTCTTTCTCTCTAGATTCATGGTTTGCTATTTTTTTCAGCATGTAATAATATGTGCATGCCCAGGACTCACAAAAACCTGAAGCCTCTCATTATACGTTCCCCTGCTCCTGTCACAGGTGCACGGAATTTAAATGCTGGCTATATGTTTTTAACTCTTTTGCAGCCTTCAATACCACACTGCCTTTCACCTCAATCTCATCTGGTTTAGGGGTGGGGTTTTTTTCTGCAACACCTCTCTGTCTCAAGTCATTGTTTCATTTGCTCAGAAAAACTGCTCCAGTTCCCACACTTCTTTTAGAACCTAAATTCCAGTGCCGTGCAGAAGTGAAAATACGGAGGCCTGTGCTGTATCCAGGACCAGAACAGTCAACTCACAGAAGCAGCTTCATAAGATACAGAGGCCTCTAGGATGAGGGCTGTGTTTTTGATACTATATATGTGCATAGGCCTGTGCCTGTATTGCTTTCCTTTGTCTCACTTTTTCTCATTGTATTTGCAAGAACTTACAATGCTCTTATTTTCAGCAATAGTGGCCTATTTCTAACAATTTATTACACAGGATTTCAACAGGTGATAGTCCCAGGTGTGTTGTCCTGCAGGTTAATACTCCCTACCTATGCAAACTTAGCTTATCAGGTTTTAAAAATGTTATTTGAACAATATTGACACAGTTTTTCCTGAGACAGCTTAATTATAATTCCCTGCTTATGAAGTAATATCATTCAAATCACAGCTGTCACAAAACATAACAATCAAATTGTGATCCAATGTGTGACATTATGCTCAGCTGGTTTGTCATAGGTGTTAAATATAGAATTTATGTATCACATATTCTTTAGGAGATCTGGATAGTGACAAGAGTAATGTAGAACCACTCCCCAGGTCAACATCTCCAAGAAGTCTCAGGCCAGGTTTGTACCATGGATTTAGCATTTGTTTGCACATACCAGTATGTGTAATTTCAGACTGTTTTCACTATGCCCCTTCTGTTTTAAACCAAGTTTTCAACAATGGGTTTTTTTAAAGAAGTTTTCTAACACTTAAAAGCAGACAGTAATGGAGTGTCGATGCTACTTTGCTTACTGGCAATTTCTCTTCCTTTAGTGTCCTCTTGCCTACACCAAGTTGTACATTGTCCACAACTTGGTGTAACTGTTGGCTGCCACCAGAAGATGTGGTTCTTCTCCCTCCCATTCCCTCTTGTGCTCAATCTGGTTACAGTAAACAGCTGCTAAATATCTGGTCAAGGCAGGAACTGGGCCAGGGAGCAATTCAACACCACACTAATGCCCCACAACAGCAACTAGTTCTGTTGGAGGTGAGCAAGCCGAACTGATGGAGCTGGACTGATGAATGGGATGACAGCAGACACTGCAGCCCCAAAGGAAGATGGGGAAGGATGGCCTTCTCCTCTTGGTGGCAGCCCATTGTTACACAGCCTATAGCACATCAGCTATAGTGCACAGCTGTGCTCTATTTTCTTCCTCCTACAGAAATGGTTCCTGTTTTCAAGAGGTTTTCTCATCCTCTGCACTATAATGTCTTTAAGTGAAATATACATTTTGATATGTTTTCAACACAAGAACAGATATTCCATTTCCATAGGCAATTGCAAACTTTTCTATTTCTCAAGACTTTATTTCCCCTTACAGGGAGACTGCCTGAAGTTTCACCCATCTGTATTCCACATGAGTCAACTTTCTCTGCAAAATCTTTATTTTAGATTCAGATGTCACATTAATCAATGTAGTCATGTCCTGTTTGTAATAATCATCTCATCTAAATCCAACATAATATTCCAATCAGTGGAAGTACCTAGCTCTTGAATTCTGATATTTTTTCCTTTCCTTAGCTAAATTTTCCTTTATTTGGAATATATATGCTTTGGAATAGTTGAGGATATAATTTTTTTCCTTTTCACAGTCTGGTGTAAAAATGTCTGGTTTTCCTGCAGACAGACAAGTTTTTCCCAACAGTTTGACGCTGCATTGCTTCCACATGTGCTCCTTACCTCCTGCAAGGTTGGGTTGCTTCAGACTTTGTAGAATAAGCACACCCTGTTGCCTGCACTGAGAGTCTTCCCACCAAGATCTGACAGGTACAATCTGTATATCTAATTAATCTTTGTTTCTTCCAAGTTTAAATACAGCAAGTCTTAAAAAGTTTGGGTTTCTGATCCCCATTAAAACACTGATATGACTAAAAGACTGTAAGCAGTCCAGAAGAAAGTGTTTGACTGCACAGCTGATGTACTTTGATTCTCTGGAAAGTTAAAGCTACAGAAAGTCTCTCTAATGCCTAAGAGACAGAAAAAAATTACAAAAACTATGGCTGCTTTGTGCTTGTTTGTGTGGTTTTGAGGAGTTTTTTTTGGCAGTGGGGTTTTTTTCAAACTCTGTACCTTGTCACAAAAAGACTATGTAACTACACAAAAGACATTGAGGTGCTGGAGTGCATTCAGAGAAGGACAACATAGTTGGTGAAGAATCATATGGGAAGTGACTGAAGGAGCTGGGATTATACAGGAGAAAAGGAGGCTATGGGGGGGCTTTATGAGTCTCTACAGCTACCTGAAAGGAGGTAATAGTGAGATGGGGGTTGGTCTCTTCTCCCAGGTAACAAGCAACAGGACAAGAGAAATAAGCCTCAGGTTGTACCAGGGAAAGTTTAGATTGAATATTGGGTAAAAAATTCTTCACTGGAAGAGTTGTCAAGTGCTGGAACAGGCTGTCCAGGGAAAGGTGGAGTCACCATCCCTGGTGGTGTTTAAA
>VYZP01008529.1:255-21825 GCA_013400635.1 Hypocryptadius cinnamomeus | reverse complement strand
ACCACCTGTCCTGCAGATTCACCTGCCTAACATTTGACTCTGCTTTATTTTAGACTGATATTTCCCTACTGAGCCGTCACGTTTTGCATAGCAGTGAAACAGCAAGAGGTAGCACACAATCTGTTTGTCTGATGCTCCCTTTTTTGGGGACGATGGGGTTCACTGGACCATAAAGCAGAAGAGACATGCAAAGGCCCCTGCAGCACGCAGAGTTCCTCACCCCTGTGTCTGACGAGGCACTTTTGGGTGAAGTGAACCCTGGGGCAGCCGTGCCGGGAGCTGATGCTGCGAAACCAGACACTCTGCCTGTGATGTGCCAGCACAAACAAAGGTGGGGCTCAGGAAACAACAGTCTCCTCACCAAAGATGTGTCCTTAGTAACAAGGGCCACAGTAAACATAGCAAAAACGTCAGCAATTACAGCCCACTTCGGCAGTGACCTTCCAAGCCCCTCTCGTGGCCAGGGACACCTTCCACTAGACCAGCTTGCTAAAAAACAGTCTGACTTTGAACTCTTCCAGGGATGGGGCACCCACAACCTCTCTGGGCAACATCTTCAGTGCCTCACTACTCCACAGCAATGAATTTCTTCCTAATAGCTAATCTAAACTAGCCTATTTCAGTTTAAAGTCATTCCCCATTGTGCTATCTGTACTTACCCTTGTCAAAAGTGCCTCTCCAGCTCTCTTGTAGCTCCCTTTAGGTACTGGAATGCTGCTCTAAGGTTTCCCAGGAGCCTTCTCTTCTCCAGGCTGAGCAGCCCCAAATCTCTCAGCCTCTCTCCACAGGAGAGGTGCTCAAGTCCTCTGAGCATCTTCATGACCCTCCTCTGGACTTGCTCCACCACATCCAAATCTTTCTTGTCTTGCAGGGCCCCAGAACTGGACACTATAGTCTGGATCGGGTTTCACATTACTTATCTATAATTAACTCCTATAAATGGTGTTCATCAACATTCAGACTCTTACAATGTCTATTCATTTAGTCTCAATTGCAATATATAAAAATCCAAGCCTGGCTAAAAATTTTAAAAAATCATTTACAGATAGAAATACCAAGTTATTTGGCTGACAACAACATACTGGAAGCGGGTAATCCCATTAGCTGAAGAGACACAAATATTCTAGGGGGAAAAAAAGGAATAAGAAATAAGCCTCAAATAATTTTCCTCCATGGACAAACCCTTTGACATGGACATTCCCAGCAGCTGACACGCTGGGCTTTCGTGCCACAGTGCACCAGCCACACACAGCATAGACAAAGGTCTGTGCAAAGCTGACGTGGGGCAGGCGAGGCTGTGAAGGAAGGTTGCTGTGGTCCATCATGCAGGGCTGCAAGGGGACATTTGTGACTGTTGCACACACCTCAGCTGACCCCTGACCGATGACTCTGGCTGTGAGGCCGTTTTGGAGCCAGGCACAAGGCTCTCACCAGACTCAGGGTCTCCATGTGGAAAGCAGAGATGCTCCATGGCTGTGCCCCAGGTAATGCCCTTCCTTCCCTGACCTTCAGCACCTAAAGAAATGAGACAGCATGACAGAGGAGTCACCCCAGCTGTGCAAAGCAGCTACGGTGTGGTTGCCACCACTCCAGCACCCACCTTGTTCACACCAATCCTCCCTGTGGGTAAGGAGTGGGAAACAGCCATGCATTCCTTCCTAGGGACCCCATGGAGCAGGAGGCCTTCCTCTGTGGCTCGTGACATTCCCAGCCATGCCACAGCCAGCCTCCCACATCTCCTCATGCAGGGAGGGCAGGTCAATGCTCACACAAAAGTTGTAGCAAACGTGTGGGACAGGTTCTGGCCCCGCTTGCACACCAGCCACAGCTGCTGGACACATCGAGGGCCCCTCTGCAGCCCATGGCCTCAGCTTTAGCTCCCAGGGTTAAAAACACATTCCTGCTGCTGGGCTAGAGACACTTGTGTAATGAAAGCTTAACCAGCATGATCAGTAAAGGTGGAGACACTCTGAATCCAAGCTTTGTGGGGGTCAGCAGCCTCAGCCCCATCAATAAAGGGTCAGGTAAGCCATTCCTCACCCAGCCCGGTTGCTAAAGCTGGCACCAGCAGCTCTGTACAGATAGCAAGGTAAAGAGGGAGACTGCACATTCCAGCTGATAACAACCCTAGTGCAAAAGCAAGAGAAATGTCTTATTGACACAACTCCTGGTTTTAGCCATGAACAGCTGGCTTACAGCAGCCTTGCCACTACACAGCAGCCCCCAGCAGGCATCTGGAGTGTTGTGTGAATTACCAGTGCAAACATCACACACCAGCACTGTCCTGACAGAGAGCACAGCTCTGACACCAAGCCTGCTTCACAGATTTTCTCAGCCTTCAGGTCCCCCCACTGGGTTGTCCAGGTCCATAACCAGGTTTCGGGGGTGTGTCACCCTCCAGAAACCCTGCAGGGATGTGGGAATGGGGTGGATGCTCTTCCCAGGGGGTGGGAAATCCCTGCCCTTCCTTTCTGGGTGTCCTCTAATGGAGAAGAGAGGCAGGCAAGCACCCAGGTGTGCAGAGGTAAATGCTGCTTTGCTTAGGCACAGGCTCCATCTTCACATCTATCCCTATGTCACCAGCTAACCTGGCTGGCACCATTATCTTCTGACTCATAGGTGCCTGCATTTCTCTCAGGAGAATGTTGGTATTAGCAAGCTTGCAAATTGCTGTTCTGCAAGACATTTAAAGCCTCAGTAAAAGCAGACATCAACAGAATAAAAATCTACTCCAGCAAATCCAAATGCCTAAATATAGGGTACAAAACTGCTCTGCTGTGATATACCTACATGTATTTATAAAGTCCCAGAATTGCATCACAGCCACTGAGCTGAAAACTTCAACAATGACTGTTAATATAAGATCGGAAAAAGTAAGTTTCAAAACTCAGACAGAACAAGCATAAAGCACACAGCTCCTGACGGCCCCTTGACTGCTCAGTTTCCAGTTCACCTGAAACACAAAGCCAGCACATGATGCAGTCATCAAAATGCTGAAGGAAGGCTCTGACCAGTCCTCACCTCTGGGACTGTGCCCTGCTGCAATGGAAGCCCTCTCCACAGCCTCCAGAGGAGGGGACTCACTTCACGCCAGAGGAGAACACTTGCCTTCACAAAAGGCACCCAGCAGTGCAAGCTTCAGCATAGACTGTGTTTAGTTGCTCACAGTTTTGGACCTGATACTTTCCATGTGGAGCAATATTTTTGCAAAGAACTCAAGGAAACTTGAATACTTGCTTTTTCCAGGGTCTGACAAATGCTAAAAAGCCTTCTGTCCTCTAATCTCTTTTTTGATGCACCATAACAGACTATTCAACAGATGTTTGGGGTGAAGTTAGAGATAAATGAGATTATGGAGCCAGTTTTGCGCAACAGTCAGGTCACCCAGTTACAGCAATCACTTTTGTCCCTAGAATCATCAGGTCAGCAAAAAAACCCTTTTAGTAGTTCTGCCACAGAACCCACAACAGAAGGAAAACTCCCAAGTCACCTCCTCAGCATCTAGTTGTGCTCCCAGCTGGAGGGCTGTTAGTTTAAGCAGATTATTTCAGAGAGAAAGTAGCACATGCACGAGCCCTGCAACAGCCCTCTGTGACACAGGACACAACAGCTGCCTTACAGAGAAACACTTCACATGATCAAGGAGTTCTTGCCTCACACTTGCTGCATAGAGGGTAGGTGTTGTACAAAACCACTCGCTGACACACACACACACACTTTCCCCTGTGGCTCAGCACCCGCTCCCAAATGACAGCGTAGCTGTGTCCTGCGGGGGCACTGAGCCAGGGGACATCTGGCTTCACTCTCTCCCAGCAGCTCTACCACAGACCACCATCACCCACTGCAGAAGCACTGCTTTATTTCTTTTCATTTCCCATGAGGAAATAGCACAAAGTCCATCTAATCAGGGTGAATGCACACAGCTATTATTCAAGTTCCTGCATCTTGATAGCCAGAGCAGGCACAGAGTCCTGGCTGATGTCACACACTGGGAAATGAAAGGACCTCCATCATATGTTGGAAACAGTGTTATGCAAAGTTATTCTATTGCTGTTCCATAAACATCCAGGATAGCTGGACACTTGTCACCTTAGGCTGCACACAGCTGAGGTGTAGCCATGATATTTTATGAAAAATCCTATTGCCAGGATTTTTTCCCCTGAGAGGCTGAAGACCCTCAAGAAAGAAATGTAAACAATAATTATCTGCTGCTGTGGAATGCAACTGTGCCTGAACAGGTGCTTGTTCAATTGGTCCATGTAGATTGTTTCTACTTGATGACCAATCATGGTCCAGCTGTGTGGACTCTCTGAGCAGTCACAGGATTTTATTATTCATTCTTTTTCCATTCTATTCTTGCTAGCCTTCTGATAGATCTTTTCTCTCTATCCTTTTTAGTATAGCTTTAGTATACTATTTTAATATAATACATGCCATAATATAATAAACCAGCCTTCTGAAACATAGAGTTGAAATTCCTGTCTCTTCACCCAACCTCAAGAGCCCCGAGAGTTCCACTACAACACTGAGGAAGAGGCTGCCTGTCACCAAGACCCCAGACTGGTTGTGCAGCACTGCACTCAGGACACCAGGGCTGCTTGTGTACCACATGCTGCAAGGCAGGGACAGCATGCCAAAACCAGCCCTTGTGTCTGCACCCTCATGAGCAGCCAGCTCTGAGTCTCTGATTAGGTTTGATTTAGGTGGCAAAAACCTCAGCTGGTTCTCAGTGCATGGTCCAGTAACTAAAATTCCTCATGGAAAATATTTCACACAGTGCAATGTGATAAGAAAAATATTCCTGCAAATGCATCATCTTCCAGTGCTACAAGGCATCCAGGTGTGGATTTAAGCCACTTTAAAAAGTAAAAACTAAATGTTTTTGAGTTTCTCCTTGCACAGGCTCCAGGCCAGGTCTGTCAGAGCACCTGTGTGCCCATGAGCACTGCAGGGACAGACTGAGCAGCACAGAGTCAGGGCAGCGCCTGCATCCCTCACCTCCCCGGCTCATTTCAAACCTTCACCAGACTGTCAGCACCAAACCCCTCCTTTCTCACTCAGACCCAGAGTTTTTAGCATGACTGGCTGACTGCTGCTCGGTATGAGGTCACAGCAAGTGAACAAGTCCAGCAACTAACGGAGCAAATGAAGGTCACTGCTATAGAGTAAATCTATTGAGGTGTCTGAAGTTCTTTCTCCCCTCCAAGATCTGTGTTCTGCCTGCTTTGCAGCTGTCATATTGCTTAACTAAATCAATAGCTAATAGCTTCATTCATGCTCTGTAAAGAGCCATAAAGGCTTTTTGTTCTGGGTTATAGACGGAAGAAAAACTGTGGTCCATAAGTATTATGCTACAATGTAGTAATTTCTATCCTGCCATCACACTCCTTGTGAGACAAAAAATTGCAAAAAACTCTGCCTGAAAATACTCTGTCCCCAGTCACTACATATGAAAACATCTCCCAAATGATTTCTCAGATTTTGTATTAAAAGTGAAATAAAAATTTAAAAACTAAATTTAAAAAATAAAAATAATGCCTCATAGGAAAAAAGTTACCAGGGCACAATGACAAGTGCTTTGGTCCAGCCACCACCTGAAGTGTAGCAGCCTGTGCCTGTGGGTTCAGCTCCAAATTTCATGACACCTCATATCAACACTCAGTAGACACACAAATGTGCTCGCACTTGAGGTTGTCTTGCTTAGCTCTACAGATTTTACCTAAATCAGCATTATCTTTTTCTCCCATCCTGCCATAGCCAGACCTTGCTGAATCATGGTGAATTTTTTCAACATTTTTAATTATTTGCATTTTTGACTGTTTTAGCAGAGCTGGCTCCAAGCACATTTGCAGAGCATGCCTTTGCTATGAATGCAAGCAGTGTCTAGCAATAGAGTTTAAAGGATGGAGAAGGATGAGGTAGACAAGGACTGCTGCTGACAGCCAGATCCAGTGCTTGTCCACTTGCAGAGCTGAGCTGCTGTGGGGCAGGGAGCTGGGCTGGAATTGGGATGCTCACACCTCCCTTATCACAGAACCTGGCATCAAACCTTGGGAAAGATGAACAGGATTAAATGCTGCAGGTGCTTCTTCCCTGAAATTGTGCTTGCAATCACTGATTCTCTTCAGAGCAATATTTCTCTTCTTACCTTGCTGTTACCTGCTCATTTAAACCTGGAAAGGAGAGAAATATACATGCTTACTCCTGCCTTCCCCAAGGGCAAGGAACACAGTGCTGACCCACACAGGGCCAGGCTGGGTTATAAACACAGACCCTGATGACTCCTGGGCAAACGTTTACCAGCAAGAAACATTACAGAGTCACAGAATATGCTGAGTTGAGAGGGTCCCACAAGGATCATTAATTCCAACTTTCAGCCCTGCACAGGATCATCCATAAAACTGCTGACAGTGTCTGTCATGAGCTGAACTGAGGCTCCAGACCTCAAAGTTCTACTGAACATGAATTCCAGAGGATTCAAATTCTGCAGCTATTTACAGACACATGGTTGAGAGCCATTCACTATATGCATGAGATGGGAGAACTTTAGGTGTAGAGAAACTTCCCCTGACATGTTGTTAACACCCATGTTTGCTCCTGAGCCATTGCTGAGGGAGGGAATGAGATGCCACACGTTGTCACCAAGCTCCTCAGGAGCTTTGTGGGGAGAGAGGCATCTGCTGCCAGCCAGCCGTGGCTCTCCTTTCCAGGGCCAGGACCAATGGAGCCCCTGTGCCTGCTCGGACTTTTGTTGCCTCCACTGCACCCTGAGAAGGGTGACCTCAGGTGACCCAGGGCATGTTTGCCATTTTCCCTCAGCCAGACAGACAAAAGCAATGGAAGATGTAATGTGTTTTGCACATTTGCCCAATGCAATTAGCAACAGGCTCTTAGCCGAGGGGCTGCATTGTCACACTCAGCTGGAGCCAGCTAAGCTGATTTGTCCGTGTTCGCAAAACTCCCCTTTCACAGGCCACTGACTATGGTCAAAGGACAAACCGATGAGGTCCCATGTTGGCCCCAGCTGCCAAAAAGTCCACCCCCTCCACCTGGCCCTACAGGGAGATTGGAAATTTCTCTCTCACTGTTGGATAACCAGGTCCATGCTGCAGGATCTTCCAGGCTCCCTCATTCTCCTGTTCTGCGCTGGAACTCTTCTGCCTCAGATTGGCTGGCCGAGTGGCTAAAACACCCGTGCCAGCACTGCAGGCCAGTATTTACAAACTACACAATGTACAAAGACAAGCATAACCATTGCTTATTTGGCCCAGGGGAAAATGCTTGCACTCCAGAGTGCTCACCACAAGGCACAAAAGGAACATCAGCTCAGCAAACACAGGATGCTCCACACCCAGTCACTGAAAATTTGCTAAAGGAGATGCTGTATTAGCAACAATTAAAAAAAAAAAAAAAAGAAAGAGAAAAAAATAAAATGAGGGGAGCAGGGGAAAGAAAAGAAAAAACTCTCCTCTTCCCGCCAAAAATTATGCAGCAGCAGGTCCACAGAGTGTCTGCCAGATGACCCGCTTGTCACACTCATAATTGCTTCCCATCTGGTGTCTGGAGCACACAAAGCCTGGCCGTTTGCCAGCGCAGGACGACGCACAAACTGGCCTACTTCTGGTGACACGGGCCCTCCAGACACCGCTGATCCCCCGTTTCCGTATGGCTGAGGAGAACGTGGCATTCATTTGTAAATTGCCGGCGGCTGATTTATCCGGCTCTTCGCCCCGCTCAGCGCAGCTCACGCTTCCCCTCCGCGGCGCAGCCCCAGCGCCGGGGCGAGTCCTCTCGGAGCCCGGGCTGCCACAAGCGCTCGCTCGCCAGTGAAGTGAGAAGCAGGCGAACAAGGACGCTGCCCGCCCGGACACCACTCAGCCAAGAGACGAGCGCAAGCCAGCTCATCCCTACGTGTACATGGAAGCACATATTCAGCCGCTCCAGTGTACAAAGCTGATTCCTTTTCCAAACTCTGTCTTTCACCTAACATGAAGGCATAGCTCCTGCTGTTCAGACAGTTCCTACAAAGGCTTTTGAGATACTTTGTATCACTGCATATAAGCAGTCTTCAATAAGCACTTTTCTCTGACTTTTCTTTGTCTGATCTACTGGTATGTCCTATTGAGAATTTTTTAATTTTTTTTTTAAATTTAATTCCTGCTGGTGTAAAAGCCTGACACCCTCAGAAAGCTGAGCAAATATTCCTCAATTTATGGGACAGACCATTTCAAAGCAGAGTGCACAACACTATAAGGGGTACTCTGAAGTTCTGATGGTTGTGCAACCAGCAAACATCACTTTTACAAGGAGACTCTATGACCAAGTAACTGGTCAATGGTGGTCAAAGAAGTAGATGCTGAGTAAGCAGGATTCTCCCTCCCCAGAAGAGAAAAGCACCCCTTCCCCTCAGACTGTGACACAGGACAGTCACACGTGTCCACCACCGCCAGCCAATACACAGCCCATTCCCATCT
Organism: Hypocryptadius cinnamomeus; assembly: GCA_013400635.1. Taxonomy (NCBI): domain Eukaryota; kingdom Metazoa; phylum Chordata; class Aves; order Passeriformes; family Zosteropidae; genus Hypocryptadius; species Hypocryptadius cinnamomeus. The sequence continues at coordinate 13,351 of VYZP01008529.1, read as the reverse complement.
TGCTTGCACTAAGGCTGTTAACATCCATTATCTCTGTAATCAGAGGGTGCAATGACACAGGAAATCAGAGGTCAGGTAAATAATCTAGAGGACTCTAAAAATAAACCCAAATTAGAACCCAAAATTTCTGTAAAACATAGTAGCAGGTAGACAGAACTCCCATTGCAATAGCAACTGCATCAATGGGGTGACACAGCCCAAGAGTGGGCACTATCAGAAGGCTCCTTTCAGTTCTGTACCTCACAAAAAACACACACAGCAATGGAGAACAGAAAATGAAATTAAGAAAGAAAACCACAGCACCAGCAGAAGCTGAAACTGAAGAATGACATATTGCCCATCTCTTACTCCAGAAGCACACAGAAGCTACACTACTGTGGTTTCTTCATTAAGGTGATATAGTGAGCATGAGCATTTGGATTTTTGCTTCATACAAAAATGTAAGATTGTGTATAAATGTCCAAAGCTTACCTGTTCTTCCAACACATGCTAGCAGAACTACAAGGATCCCATTGTTCCCTTCAGCTGCAGGGCAAGAATCCAACCCACTCAAGGGATAAGCTGGCTGTCTCCAGGGGAAGCCACATACACCAGTATGCTGCAGCTTCAAGAGGGACCAATCTTTTGGCTCTGCTGGCTCAGAAACAGTAATCCACAGCTTCCTCATGAAAGTAAGCATTTAAGCCTGTAAAGCTTCAGCTTATCCAATGTCAAGGAAACTTACAAAAAAAATTACATGGGGTCTAGCATTAGAAGACATCAGTGTATTTTCTGCCTAGGTACTGAACCTTTATCAGAGTATTTGTCACAAAACCAAATGCAAGAATCAATTTCAGTTTCAGTATTTTTGTTGTTAGCATTGTGTGTCTTGGTCACAGGTATGGCACAACCTTGGTCCATTAACATTCAGTGTTAAAACCCTTATTTCAAAAAGCTTGATTCACTCACAGCATTGGATGAGTTTTAGTTTGGTGCAAATCTAGTAGAGTCATTCTCATGTAAAATCTGAGTAACAGCAGTAGGAACTGGGATTATTCTCACCAATCAATTCCTAAAGACTGTTTCTTCCAAGTAAGTCAGACCCGTAAGAAAAGCTTCCCAAGTTTTCATATAATAAAACTTTGGATTGTAGTTCCTGCCAAACCTGCCTTACTGGCTGCCCACCTGCTCTACTTTGTTTCACTGAGAAAAGTCAATACAGAAAAATGAACTTGCTACATCACTAGACTCTGCTTTCCTCTACCTACACTTTGCCCCCATTTCAGACATCAGCAGCCAGCACAAACAAAAGCTCTAGTAAGTCCACCTCACTTGTCCCAAGTGATGCAAAACATCACTTGCAAACAAACACAAGCATGTCTGCAGGTTACTCATACAGTGGCTATGACAGCCAAATCCCCAGAAAAGCCCCTGTAACAGTCAAGAGTTTGCTCATACAGCTTAAAGCAAGATGATATGAATTACCAGGACCTATTTCTGAAGAACTGGCTCATGTTAGTCCCTCTTGTCCTTTTCCTTCAACAGATTACCTTAGTTGTCATCTATACTGTGACAAAACTGGGAAAGGAAATTGAAATTTTGCATTGAATGCCCATGTTTCTATCAAAATAAGAGAGTTTAAGTCTAACACTAACTCAGATTAATACATGTATGTGAGAACTACTTAGGGGAGGAAAAAAAAAAAACCACACTGCATAGCTCACACTTGCATTTACCTCCGAAGACTCAGACACACAAACTAAAATACTTCTATCCTACAAATGAAAGGAATGTAACTAAAGCTTTACACTACCAGCATTCATCCCTCAAATTGTCTTCTATACATAAAAATATGTTTTACAGCTTTGAGAGACAAATATAAACTAATAATCAGATACAAGTAGGCTTACATGCAGGTTGCATTGAAGCAGGTACTGCCAAGGGAATCCACCCTGCTGTGTAACCCACTCATTTCCACATCTGCTGTCTCTGCCCAGTCCAGAAAACACAGGTCTCTTGCAGTTCCACACGCACACATACAGACATGTTGCTTTAACAAACACTGAGTGTTACAGTTTTCAAACAAAAGACACAGTAACCTGGTACATAGATGCTTTATTTCTGACATTAACACGGTCTGCATTGTGAGATTCTCTTACATAAATGAAAAGTTTGTAGTACAACAAAAACTAAGATAAACAAGGCATTTGTTGCACGTTATGTCAAACCTTAGAACAAAAATATGGTGTAATATGTATTTAGGTTTCATGCAAGTTTGGCTGCTGCATGTACAATTTACCTATAAACTGAAAGAAATGCAAATGCACACAACATTCAAAAAGTAATAAGATGCCTGACATATGAAAGATTAAAACCTTCCTGCTAAAGCAACAAAGTAGGAGTTAACTAAACGATCCAACCAATACCAACACAAATTATTACTACTTACCATAAATCTATGCTTAAACTTGGTATAGGTAGCTTTGATGATACCATTTCTACTTCAATATACCATCCAGATTCTAGATAGCCATTCTGTCTTAATGTCTGATTTCATTTTTTGTGAATTAAATGCTGTCTCCAGCATTACATGTTGCTGTTAAATCCATTCTGGGTAATGCACACCTAAATCTAGTACTGCCAAGAATTCCAATTGACTCCTTTAAATTTTGCTAGGTGAGGAATAATCCTGGCATGATGGGCATTTTCTGATCCCTTGCTTATAATAGGATTCCCGCCCCCCTTAAAATTTTGATGTGAATTAAAAACTGCTAAAAATGTTTGTGCCTATTACTATCAGAGCCAATATCAAAAAGCTCATAAAAAGAAGGATTGTATAAGCTTTGAGATGCTTTAAAAAAGTTTAAGAACCCATTACCTTCCTTGTGCCGCTCATCACATGTTAAATTTCTCCATTAATTAATTCTTCTCTACCATCTTTGATATTAAAGTGTTAGGAACACTTTCCACACCCTGCATAGTACTGGTTGATCTCATAAAGTTAACTAGAGAACCTGACATCATGTAATTTTACATACAGTGCATATGATGCTCGCTCTTTCCATCTCTCATAGCAGCAAGCCGATTCTGCCACGATCTGTAGCAGCACACCCGGGGAGTGGAGAGGAAGAGTGTTTGAATTATAAATAACTAAAACTACAGTGTACAATTCTATTTACCTGTCAGTATTCTGTTGAGAGCACTCCATTATAACTTGCTCGAAATTAACTACAAAAAAATCTCTACAACAAAAGCAAACCAAAACATTCCTTCAAAACCAAAAATAAAGACATAAAATAAGTGCAAATACCTAAAATAGGCAACTAAAGCAAGTGTTGTGACCTGTATACCTTTAAATAAGGACAAAGATTTTTCATAAATAAAAGAATGTTCTCTTTGCTCTTCAAACATTTAGTCAGTATATAATGGTCAAAGTTAAGTGCAGATAAATTGTTTTGAGATCCAAGGTGCCAAGTTTCTTTAAAAAAAAAAAAAAAAAAAAGGAATAAAATACACATATTGTAAATGCACTAGGTTTTAGTTCCTATGCAGGACAAAGTACTCCTCGGTCACATATAAGACCCCACCATTTCTTTCTAAATATATTTAAACAAGGTACAGGAACAGTTGCTGTATAATACAGGAATACCTTGTAATTATGTTGTAGACCAACATGATTTTAGGGCTATAGTGCAATCTTTATGTAGATGTAACATACAGTATAGATTTTTACACTTCACCACTGTAATTCTTCTGCTATTTCATATATTTTAAACTTGTCCTTTTTCCATTTTAGCTGTTTTAACAGGAAACAACATTGGCCTCTAGACAACCTGCATACATATAAATATCTACATTTAAGCTTTGAAATGGAAATAAATTATAAAAACAGACTCCTTTCCAATTTACAAAATTTTGCTTGTTCCTACATACTGTACAATACATTCAACAATCATCTCATTTTGAGATTTATGAAGAAAATACTGATGCTTTACACTAAACTTAATTCACCCCCCTCAGCCTACCTCTAGTACCATTTGCAAATAAATATATTTAACACTGTAGTTAATTTCATTGTTTTGCAGCATACCAAAAAAAATTAGTAGTGCAACTTTCTATCCTTCCTTTGTACTCCTTTCCATTGTGTTTCTTTATATACTAGAAAAATGCTACATAAGCAAAAGCACATTCAGTCATGTATGTTGCTCGTTTGGAAACCAGTAACAACCTATAAACCTACTCTATATTGAAAATGCTCTAACAGATAAAAAAGCGATGCAAGTCAAAAGAATAAATATGAAAAATAGACCTAAAAACTGTATGTTGTCAGTACTGCAATGTATTTTACCCTTCTTTATATTTTAGGGGGTTACTCTTTTAATAGCTAAAAAATTCATTGCAGAACTGTTTGCGGTATCCCTTCGTAAAGAATGCAAGAGCTTCATGTCTGTTCTTTGTCAGTCAAAAGAAGAAAGGAAGCTTTAAGGTAGCTTTAAGGTTTCCCTTGGCAGACTCTCTCAAAGACTTAATTCCCAAGCATCGCACGGGAATCGCCTTCAACATTGTTTCAGTTTCAATGGAAAGAGATGGTTGTCAGCTGCAGTAACCATCACAGTATCAGAGACCTCGAATTGCTGTTGGTAGCTGTGTATGTGCTCAGATACCTTCTTGCTTGCTCAGTCATGATAAGCTGGTCTTCTGTTTTTCCATAAACAACTGCCTCCCAGTCACGACTTGGCTGCATAAAATAAAATTCTGTTAAAAAGGTTCTTTACAAACTAAAATACTTAAGCAATTCTCATACAATGTTTCAGAGTAGTAATAAATTATTAAAGCCTAGCAATAATACATTTTACTGAGAAGGATCCAGTTCTACAGTACAATACCTAAAACTTGTGACAAAGCTCCCTCACCACCCCTTAATCCAGCTCCCCAACAGTGCATCTGGGTTATGCTTTGAGTTCAAACACACAAAATGAAAAACACTCTTCAATAGAGTCTAACCAGTTCAACAATTAATACATAAAAGGGAAGCTAATTAAGTTATCTTCTTGAATATCTTCCTCTTTAAATGTGCTAAGTTCAAGAGTCAGGAAAACACATTACTGACAGCTGTCTGGAGACACCAAGGAAGGTAAAATGCTTTGGGAACTGAAAAAGAAGATTGTGAAGAACTTCACTGGACCAAGTGACAGCTGTGGAAGAACGGTCAGATCTTTGGGGAATATATTAGAAACGGCAAAGGAATTGGGAATGACAATGATGAATGGAAGAATAATTAAGCTACTAGTCCTGCTTTTTCCATGAAGCAAAGCCTACATCTTCACATAATGTACTGAATCTCAAGCTGATTCATTTCAGCTCCAAATTGGACCTGACACAGGCTGACTGTAGCATGATGAAGAATGCGAGATCCTCTCCCTCCCACATGGAGCTAGAAACTGATCCAAAGGATCAGTTCCACAAATTGATTCACAAAGAAAATTAGCTGTTTGAGCTTCTCTGTAAATTTAGCAAAACTTGATTCATGGAAAGGACTTGGGGTTAGAGAGGCCACAAAACTGAAAGAGAATTTCTCTGGGGAAAGAGAGAAAGGAAAAAAGATGGTTCAATGAAAATATTTGTAAGTGTACTATGACTAATCTCCCCTTTTAAGTATTCTGAAGACCATACTTCTGGGTCAGATATATGTATTCACTTTTGCTGCAATTCACAGCAAAATAAATTTTTCTTTTTTTTTTTTTTTTTTTTTTTACTTTTAATATCACAATTAACTTAGTTCTTCTTCCTTATAAGAAAAGATCAGAAAGCAATACTGTTGTCTCTCTGCTTAAAAACATCATTGTTAAAGCAATTAAGTAGAATATGGAAGATCAGGCTCCAGGTGTCCTGTCTTCTGGGGTTTTTTTTTTTAGTTTTTTCATTAATACAGAACTGTAGATATTCTGAGAAGACAAAAATACCTTATACCTTAACTCCCTATGGGACAAACTAGAATTGGTACAAAGTCAGGTCAAAGAAATCTCTTCTTAAAGCTGGTGATCAGGACAGAGGGAAAACTAGCTTCAATGGTTTTACCAGTATGGAAAATATATATATGTAAAAGAACAGGCCTGTTACAAGAACAATTACCAAACAGAATCTGTGGATAAACTCTGCTTAATGAATCCCACTGGGCTTATTATGAAGAGTAAGCACCAGACAAATCTGAGAAACTAAAGTCCTAAAGAAGTTTGGCTTGCACCAGGTCAAGTTTTCTAACTCGTAGTCTTGGGCACCCAAACCTGTTTTGTTGCTCTCCCCTACCCTGGTTTTTCTCCACGCCCCCCATCCAAATCTTATTGAAATATCAGTTTGTTTCACTGAAACAAAGTGTGAAAAATCATGGTTGTGTTTAAAGAACTTAGCTATGAATAAACACTTTGAGGAAAAATTACCAACTTACAAGAAATAAGAATCACGGAAACACTGAAACTGGATCACTGGTTTCCACAATTCTAGATATAAGTGCAAGACAGAAATAAAGCAATACAAAATTTCTTTGTTAACCCACTAACAGAATTAACAGAAGTCTTTGCATCCAGACCTGAAGAGTTTTCTCCATTTTGACATTTTTTGTAGCACATACATTCAGTTTCTTCTTAATTACTGCATTTGCTTTGTTTGCTGGATTTGTATCCTGTTTTTCTGATGTCAGGTTACATCTGTTGTCCTGTATTTCCAACAATGGTGTCATTAATAAAGATGTGGTATATGCATTTTTTGACTATTGACAAAAAAGAGAGTAGAGAACAGGAATAATAATTAGTAGTTAATACAAAAAGACTTCAAATGCTGTCTTCAGAGAAGCCAAAATGTAAATAAAGTAAATACTATCAGAAAGACCCTAAGAAAGAATCTGAAAAGAAAATGTAACGAACAGTATATGAAGAACTAGCCTGGTCCATACTGGGATCCATAGTATAACAAGCAGCTGCTAGCATGGTTTAGGTATCACTGAGCAGACAGTTTCTTTACTCTAAAGCCATACCACTCTGATATATTCTGTTAAGAACAAGATTTGATAAAGTGGTAACTACAGAACAGTTTAAAAGAAAAAAAAATATATCACTTTCACATCTAGGACAATCCTTGTGAAAGAAGGACAAGGAGACTAGAGTCAAAAAAGTAATATCACATCAATTTTAGGGGGAGGAACTGTTTTAAGAACTGAAATAAGCACTGTATGGATCACTCCAGAAGAATTTTATATATTGGTAATGTCTACAGAAATAAAAAGAAATTAATCCAGCTTCAGTATACAAAAGTGGAAGACAGATATGTCAATTTTAAAGACCAAAAATTAGTTCACAGTAACAATGGCCTAAGTATTTGCTTGCTTACAAAAACACCCCATTAAAATGCATTAAACCACCTTTAAGGATTTATTCTACCTCAGACCTTATTCCTAAATTATCATCACATGGACACACAATTTCTACTTAAAGATTGGTATATTTTTCACTCTTATATAAGATACTACCACTACCTCTTGCTAGGAGTGAATGTTCTTGTTGCACCAGCATTCCTTATGAAAATGAAGGAAAACCCAACTTTTCCCCAGTCCCTAGCCTTTAATAGACCACAACATCACGGTGTATCTTAACCTGGACTCAGTGATCCACAAAAATGTGTCATACCAAGACATCACTAAAAGAACAGCAGGCATTTTGGTCATGACTGGAACGGCTGCAGCACTGCTGCTCCTCCCAAGAGATGTTCCTGGGGAAGCTGGCAATTCCCACTAGGTGGCAGAGCACCCAATACCCAGCAGGAAGATTCCAAGGCTTGGCACAGAGTCAAAGAGGCACTTCAGAAGGGAATTTAGAAAACCAGCTAGAAAAGAGTATGACCTAAGCACCTTACACTGGCTTTTTAAGGACCTTGACTCCTACATCCTGGATATAGCCTTAAACCTAATCAAGAATCACAGACATTTATTCTTTAAGCATTAAACACATACATGCATTAAGAACTCATCAGAACAAAGTTTTCCTACAAGACTAAAGAGTAAGCTATTCAATTACTCAACTGAAAAAACATTAAGCTTCTTTTAAAAGGAAAGAGGGACCAAAATAGCATCATATCTGATTTCTTCATGTCTTGGTTGTTGAGGCAGAAGTATTCAAATTCCTTTAGGCAAAGGAAGCACACTAACTTCATCTTTTACATGCCTGATATTTCTTAAAGTATTCTCCTACTACGTGAAACAGGAAAAACATGGTGCCTCATATGCAATTAGGTATTTTCAGAACACATTTGCCAGACTGTCAAGCATGCACAGCACAGGAACAAATGTCATCTTCCTGGTCTATTACAGAAAGCTTCAGCATGCTGTGTATGCTGAAGTTTATAGGCAACCAGCATGGAAACAGCTTTGCTACAAACCTGTAAAGCATTCACATCATTTTACCTACTCAGAAGGACTGAAAGGAAAAATTCATGCATGAATTCAAGCCCAATGCTTGGGCTTAAAACAGTATTTCAAACTGAAGGTACTTTTCACTTTCTAGATGCATTAATCTAGCAACTTCAATCCAAAAATTTATTTTAGTGGACAAAACAAAAGATACACAGTTCCATATTAATACTGCTGCAAGTGATGATCTTCATTTAGTTTAGTTTAGTTTAATTCTTACCTGTACATCTAAACTATTATCTTCTGTCAAACGCTGGGCCCCAACCTCTTCTTTTTCCTGTGGATCTAGGACCAGTGATTTTCTGACTTTTTTAGAAAAGTTGTGCTGAAATAAACATTTTGCAGAGAAAAATTGTAAAATATTATTTAAAAGCAGTTATTCCCTATTTGAAATTACTATTGTCATATTACCTCCTGCTTGCAGTTTTTATACAAAGTGTCATCTTCCTCCTTGGGAAATATATCTGTTCCAGTTTCCTCTTTCAAAACTTCCCTAATGTCTTCCTCCGAGAAGGCAAGTGGTTGTGACTAAACATTAATTAAAATTGAAGAAGAAAATACAGGAAGTCTATTAGTGGCCAGTTCTTACAACATTCTACTTTCAGCTAATGTAGGCCAGAAAAGAGATCTTGCAAAACATAGCAAGAAAGGACCTAAGCTACTGTAGTTAAAAACAACAGGGCTACATTTCAAGGCTAAGAAGATAATATTTTAAGTTCATTTTACTACACATTATTTTTAGCCAGATAAAACATATATATGCACACAATGCCTCAAAAAACGCAAGGTAGCATTGAAGAAGACAAGCTACTTGTTTGCAAATGGTTATCTACTGATAAAAGGGATAAAAGTAATTTATATATATAAATACCTACATAAACACATATATGTATATATACATGCATAAAAACATACTAAAAAACTGTACTGGAAATATGTAACTGTTGTTGTGAAATGAATTTATACCAATTTTAACACAAATCTTTGAATAAGACATTGATAGTCCTAAGTACAGCACAGAATTTCACAGAAGCCATACAGATGGCTCCTTTGTGTACCAACAGGAGAAGAATTCCCTTAAGCCCTCAAAATTTGATTTTGAACAGGAGGTTAATAGTGGACAGAAACAGGAATGCCAAACCACTCCATTTGCATAGTGAGGGACTGTGAATCTATAGGGCAACACAGATGGTGCCAAGCCCTGTGGCAAAGTCTGAGCTACCTTCTGTGTTTGCAGAAAAGAAGCAGTCAATATATATTGGCTGGAATCTTTTCAGAATTTGAAAAGCATATGTCTCCTGAATTCCAAAAGTTATTATGCGTTAACATACCTTAGCTAGGCTAAGAAGAGAACAAAAATTTAATTCATTTGGAACAAACTAACAAAAAAAGGTAACATTATCCGTAGTCAACAAAACAAAAAAAAGTGTGACAGCCAGCAGAATCAGAGGATCATGAACTGCTATACTAAAATTTTGGGATTTAGGATGAAGAAAACTGCAAACATCCCTCAAGATTATCATCCTGTGGTAAACCCCTAGTTTCAGTCCTAGTGCTGTAGAAGTACCAAATTCAAAAAACAACTCAGCTCTTACATAGTCCAGAGGATTCAAAGATAATGCAGTTTTTCAAGTGAAATGTGAAATAATTTAAAATAATGAGGTCAGTCATACTCATCTACAGCAGTTCGCTCTTACCAGATTACCCAGCTGGAGAACCCACACCCATTCATTCCCTGATTTACAATTTTTCTTTTGAAAAGAAAAAGTATTAAAATTTCAGGTGATTATGCAACCACTTTGTAAGAGATACAGTTTTATAAGGATAGGCAAATTTAAAACAACTCACAAACATGAAACTGATGCATTTAAGATTACTGTGGATCAAATGATTATATGTACTAAATTACTATTCAAGAAGACAATGCCTTCATACTACTCTGAAGGATACAAGTCTAACAACCAGATCCAAAGCGGTTTTGATTCACATTCTAGCTGCCCTCTAGAATAAGTAAATGCTTTTTAAGATCACACTGAGGCTTACAATACCTCAAAACCAAGAGGGCATTTAGACTTCAACAAAGAAGAAAAGAAACAGTATCATCACATACCATAAGTCTGAGGGGACCATACTTTTTTTCCTGAGCAGCCAAAGCATTTTTAAAAGGAGTTGGTGTCCTTGGTGTTGAACCCAAAAGAGATCTTCTCATTGTGGGACTTCTAAAACTATTCAAGCATAGAAAAGTGTTCACATGTGCATTTTAACATTTTAATATTTTATCATTAGCAATGTAATAAAAATTAATCTAAGAAACATCTTAAAATACCTTCATTTACACAACAGATATCACCACCATGCATCTGAAAGTACTGAGATCACCATAGCATTACCCCATGTGTATTAAATTTTAATTTAATAACACCACCAGATGTTTACTGTAATAAACCTACCCCACATTTTCCTTTTGATCTTGTGGTGTCATTTCCTTGTGCAAAGGAGTCGTAATAAGGACTTTCTGCCCACAGATGGGAGTCGATGTAAATGCAGGATTTTCAAAGTTGAATTGTTCATTTCCAGAACAAGTGTTGAAAAACTAAGCACAAGAAGGGGGGGGAAAAAAAAAAAGCAACCTTACAGGACAAAATTTCACCATTGTGCTGAACAGCAAAACCCCCCAAATTATATACATATATCTGAAAAACATTTACTGACAAATCCCAATACTCTATTCTTGACTTACACTTATTGCTGAAACCTTGATTTTCTTCTTAAAATCCCTACTCCTTAATTAGGTCACAGAGACAAAAGATCTCTATCAACAATTATTTGCATGAGAAAGTGTGAGCTGAGACAGGTTGCCACTGCTGCTACTGCCCTCCCCATCAGTCTTCAAAACAGAGGTTGTTCAACAGTATATTTTTAACGTATTTACCCTTATGCACACGTTTTAAGAAGTTTTTTGACGTGTTTATTTAGGCTACAATACTAGGGAAGAAACTACTTACATTTTATGACCCACCCATCACAGTCTTCATGTTTAGCCATATTTAAAAATACACTCACCTGTGATGGAGAAAATGGTAGTGTTTTCACCGGCGTCCGCTTTAGTGCAACATTGACGGCATCGCTACACAAGCCATCGTTCAGCTCCGTAACCGGGGACTGCCCAACACGCAATCTCTTCTTCTTTCTCAGGATAGCAGGTGGATTGCTGAACTTGGTTAAGTTTGAGCTTGTTGAAAAAACCGTTTCCTCGTCCCCACTGATGCTGCTGTGGTTTTTGCCATCAAGCATAACGCCGACATTATACTGGCACTCGGCAGCCCCTTCGCTGTGCTGGAGCCGCATTAGTTTCACTGGAGCTGGCTTGACAGGGGACACAACAGCCTCGGAAAGCTCAAAACAGGTGTCGCTCCATGCTACCGGATCCTATGGGGCAAGATGCAAAACACAAGCAGGCTTACCCAAGATTACTTCAGAATGTCCAAGCCAACCTATCAGCCCTCTATCACCACAAGCCATATAGTGAATTATTCTGTGTCTTTCCTACAATCAAAAAACACTGGATATTTTAAGACAATTCTTTTAAAACAGGCAATAAAGCACTTGATAATGCAGAAATTATAGACGAATACAAAATAAGGTAATTTAAGAGTACTTGACACATATAGTGTAAGTTGACATTCCTAATTAAACACTTATTTTTAACAAGGAATACAAACTTACGATTTCCATAAGATCTAGTGCCTCTGCAAATTCTGGAATGGTTTGTAGAGGTGTTAACATTCTATTTGCTTCTACACCCAAATACTTAGGTGGTGAATTCTGCTGAACAGGTGTGATGCGGGTCTCATCCATGCTGTAGAAATTACTTGTTTGCTCCTCAAGGCTACTTAGTGTATTAGGCATACAATCCTCCATGATAAAATTTCCAGACCAACAAGACAAGCTTCCAGCTTGCTAAAAAATTATGAAGAAACACGTTAATCTTATTCAACTTAGAAGTTGAAAAGAGTCAATTATGTGACTGCAGGGTGGAAAAAAAAGCAGTGTGGAAAAAAAAAGACTAAGCATAACTATTAATTTTGGCATTTTCAAATATTAATTATCTCTTTCAATTAGTCTTCTCTTTACATTAACATGCTCAACATCCTCAAATCGTGTAAGATTTTTATCTTACCTCACATTCATATCTTATACACACTCACAACTTAGGTAATTACGGGCTGTATTGGAAGCCATCTCTGATGCAAGTTTCCTGCGTACCTGAACACCAGTATATGAAGTCATCTTCAGTACAGAACACTGAACTTCTAATTTTAAGATTAGAAAATGCTTCTAGAGTGTGAAATACTACTTGTTTGATCTGGGGTTTTTTTAATGCATATTTTGCATTAATAGCTAAGTAAACTTCTAAAAGGTTATCCCATTTCAGTAGAGTGCTTAGTACCCAAGAAACAAATTTTAATTTTCACTGGAAATTTAGAAGCAAATCAGATTCTACTAGATAAGCAGAACTGCACTGTTTCAAAACAATACCAGGAATAACTCCACCACATAAAAGCTGAAGTTCACCTGTAACCTAAACTCATTATCAATATGGTTGGGTTAGTCAGGTGTCTGATATACACAGCCCTCTGAAGAAATCAGTGACTGCCA
>VYZP01008501.1:0-17235 GCA_013400635.1 Hypocryptadius cinnamomeus | reverse complement strand
AAATCCCATTGAAATGAGGGACAATGAAGCAGTGAACCTGTACTTGATCCTTATGGAAATTATATCTCATATTGGTTTCTATAGCTGAAGGATGTGTGCACTGCTGATTAGTGAAGAACTTAAGTGCTACAGATAAGTGTAGAGAAAAACAAGCAGTGAGGCTTAGAAATTCTCTGAAAATACAAAACAAATGACGAAAACTCTTTAGGGAAGTAATTGACCTTTTAAAATTATATGCTCTAGAGTAGAAAGATTTAAGAGTACTAATTTGCAGTGAGCCAGGTGTGACAGCTTAAGTGATAACGTTTTACTGATATGGTGTGTGAAGTCTAAGCAGTCTATAATGTTTAATAATGAATATATAATTGAGATCTTAACAGTCTACAACGTCTAGAAGAAAAAAATCCTGATGTTTGGTATTAGTGCAATGGCCTTTGTAGTTATCTAAATCTTCAGTGACTCTCATAGTCATTGATTATAGTTGTATGCAATTTTGATCAAAAGTCATTTTAAATAGTTATAAACAATTTTGATTAAAAAAAGTGACAAATTACATCCACTTGATATGATTGACGTGTTTATATTAACTTTTTCAGTGGAGTACAAAGTGGTATAAAAGTATCTCATGAAAGGAGTTGCTTTGCTGGATGTTTATTGCCTAGGGAGAATTTGTATTGCCAATGAGGGAGTTGTGTGGACTTTTCCCTTTTTACTGAGTCAAGGAACTCTGGGCTAATCCACCAAGGACAACAAATGCTGCCTAGGCTTACAGAGCATCAGCTGTTTCTTCAAGGAAGTGGCAAGGGAAGTAAGGAAAAACTGAAATTTGGGGGTAAATTCCAGATAGAATATGTATTAGAGTTAAAATATAGCAATTCAGCTGGATTCAGAGAAAAAATATCCTGTGGGATATAATATTGATACAAGTAGATAAATTGCAGGTTTTCTTTCATCTGATCACTTATGCATTTTTAAACATGGTGTTGGGGAACCNAATTGCAGGTTTTCTTTCATCTGATCACTTATGCATTTTTAAACATGGTGTTGGGGAACCTATTAATATATGTACAAGCCCTCAACACATTTTCCAAGCTATTCAAAAAGTAGCAAAATTCCATCGAAGTGGAGTTACACCGGCTGAGTTAGCAATGCACGAATCCCTGTGGGTGGGCAGTGCCCCAGGGTTTGCATTTTAAGTAAGAAAAGTGTCTGGAAGAGTGAGGAGAGTGTCTGAACCCTAATAGTCCATGCAAGATATTTCACAAAAGCAACTACACACTACTGCTCTTTGGACATTACAGCTCATTTTGGATTCTTTCCTTAAATGATGACTCAGAGTGAGAAGGTTGTTCAGAACCCAGCCTGTAACAGGGGGAAAAAGTCTCTCTTAAGGTCTTTTTTTGACTCCACTTCGTGTTCCAGAGGGACACTTTTAATGATTGTGAGTGCAAGTAGCTGTAATTATGTAGACATGGAGTTGTTGGGGATCTAGCCATGTGAATAGTGAAAACACAGACTGTATCTAAAAGGTAAGAGACATTTGTTTCAATTAATTATTTTACAGGTAAATTTTTGTAACACTTGGCCGAAGGAATGCCTGCTTGGCCTCCTTATGATTAATTAGAAGGATTAACTCTTCTTTAAAAAATGTTGCCTGAAAATACACAACAGTGTGCATAGTGACTTGTAATGAAATACCTTGAAAAAAATTCACTCAGTTCTTCATCTAGGATTGCTCTTAATGCTCCTGCCAGGGCAGAGGCAGAGGAAGGAAATGTCTGTCCAGTAGGAGTTTCTGTTTCCTGTTTTCTGTTTCCTGGGCTTTAAAATTGCACTATAAATCCTGCATTTTTTTCTTTGTTTGCTGTAAGCTTGTTAAATGATCAGCCAATAAATATGAATGGCAGTATTCAAGTTCACTTACTGCAGGATATGCAGAGCTAATGAGTCTTCTCCTTTTACAGAGTCCTGTGGGAAAGCAAAAGAGTTGTCATGGGGTAAACAATTGTGAATCAGGTTGTGTAAATATGCTACCTGCTCTCTTTCTCCAAACGGTGAATTTTTAAAATAAATAAATTGTTTTCATTAAAGTTATTATTATTGTATTTCTATCCAGTCTGTTGGGTTTTATTTGTACATTTTTAGTTAAAGCATTTGAGAATGTTCTCAAAAATCAAGATTGGCAAAGTTAGTCTCTATTTCCAGTTCTTCAGACCAGGGTACACTTTGTGGGGTTTTTAGTTTGGCTTGGTTTGTTTTTTTCCCTAAACATATTGCTGAAGGAAGTCTTTCAGAAAATGGACCTGCTTCCCAGGTTAGGCATTTAGTGTGCACTTCATGTGTGTCATAACTAGTGTTTTGTAGCTATAAAAGTGCTGAAGGCAAGGAAAAACACCTGTGGAAGTTCCTTATTGTGTATGAACTGTCATAGCTTGTTTTTAATCTTTATACATTTCCAGTTTTCATTGGCTAAGATTGGGGAAATAAGCTTTAAGTGCTTCCATTCTGTGAGGAATACTGTATCCACTCTGCATTATTTCCAAGAAAACAAGATTTCTTCTTTGGTATACTCAGATCATGTCCTACTTGGAATCTACTTTTCTGAGTGTGTCTGTGCTCTTACTGCCATGATAAGAGTTGGGGGTGTTGGGGTTTTGTTGGGGTTTTAGTTCAGTCTGTGCTTGTTTGCCTTGCTTGTGTATCCTTGAGCTTCATGTACCTGTTTAAATTCTCATGACAATGTAAACTAAAAGCATGAGCAAATGGATTTATTTGATGTCCTTCTTTAGAATGGAGGAACAATATCTCCAAGAATCAACAGTTCTGATGTACATCTGCTTCTCTGTAAACTTCTGACACGACTCATAGTTGGAGGTAGATTTACTGCAGTGGAGCGGGTAAGGAAATCAAAAGTAATATTTGTAGGAAAGGATAAACTTTCATGATTTCTATTTCATAAAAAAAAATCTTTTGAAATATGTAGGAATATCCCTTTTGAATATTTGTAATTAAAATGCTTCTCTATTCTGATTGAAGCAACTTTGTATTAAATTAAGATAATCTGTAGTATTACAAATAATGAATTTTGAAACAGAAATTAAGTTTTCTTAATCACTCAGATGATTTTAAATTTTATTTTTAGTTTTCTTATTTCTTCTCTGAATTCAAGATGAAGTGTATGATATGTCAGAATGTTCAGAGACAGAAAAACTATTTCTTTTTAACTTTATTCAGCAACATTATTAATAAACATCATAATTTCCAATGCTGAACATAAGATATAATGTGGCTGAAAATACTGTGGTGAGCAGCATCAAAGAAAGCTTGGTTATATAGCAATTACTTTCAGTTAAAATGATCTCTGCATATCTACTTTTCAGTTAATATCCTGTTATGCAAAGTATCAGCATGTAAATGGTTTCTCTAAACTGACCTGGAATTTCCAGTAAGATGCAAAGAACATTAGGATAACTCCCTTGATTAATCCTCACGTTAAGGATGAAGGATTCCTGCAGTCAGTAGGACAAAACTATATCAGCCCTATATATACAGCCTACAGAGCTTTGCCTACCTGGCCTTTATTGCAGAACTGGGAATAAGGAATAAGGTCAAAACCTGTTTAGAGGAAGATGTCCAAGTGTCACTGAAACGATGGCTTGGGATTTAGGTGTACCTACCTGTGCCCTGTCCCACAGGTGGCTGTAGATGGCAGGCCAGGGTTGGGTCTCTACATAAATTTCTTTTTTAAGGTTTATATCAAAATGGTGGAGATGATAGATTGGAAGGAAGCGTGTGACACATTCATGTTCTGCTCTGCTGCTTATTTGTCTGTGGATGTCAGAAAAGTGCAGTGTTCTCCATGGAATTCAGTTCTCATGGTCTTCTCCTGCCAGAGCAATGTCTGTGTCTGTGGGTGCTGAGCATTCCTGCTGGAGCAGGGTTACACACAGGCCATGGCAGGCAGTCCCATCCCCATGGCCCCTTGGCCAGGGTACCAGACCAGGGATGTGTTCCTCACCCACTGGAGCTGCAAAGCAGAAATTGTTCATGCACAGTCTTAACATAAATTCAAACCTTTTGCTTTGGCTGTGAGACATGTGAATGTGGTTTCATGAAGTCCAAGTGTATGTTTAAAATATATTGTTCCATCATTTCTGTGAGTGCCCAGACAGCTTTTTGGTTTGTGCCCCTGGGCTTCTCTATGATTGGTTAGATGCCATAAATGTTCCATGGGCCAAAAGGGATATAATTCATATCAACAAGAAGGGGATGATGTTGAACAGTAATAAACTCAGCAGTACCATATTCACTTTGTTTCCTGACAAAGTAACCTGCCATGCTTTATATTAGAGGACAATACTTCTCTGTTTTGACAGACTGGTAGGTGAATTCCTTTCACTCAAAACCTGGCATATTTTTCTTTCTGCACATGGACTGTACACATGCTGCACATTTTTTTACTGTCATTGTTCTGCTCACCATTTCTTATTTTTTGTGCAGGTTGTTTCCCATATTGTTGTTTGTCAACCAAGTTCTGAGTTTGATTTTCCTGATTTATTTGGCTTCATTTTGTTTCTTTCTGTATTTGGAGAAGAACTCCTGTAACAGAATGGGGTACCTACCTAGCAGTGCTAGAGCTTTTATTTCCCATTTTATTTGTAAAATAGCTTTCTTGCCTCCATTTATGTGAGAGCTGATATTGTAAAAATATTTAAAGTATTGTAAACAATAATTGCTGTTGTTGCTGGGAGTATTTTATTTACCAAAGTATTTTGAGGCAAATCTGCCCTTACTCGTACAGGAGTCCTATTAGGTGACTCAGGTGTGTACCCACAGCTTTGTCCATCTGAGCTCTTGGATTCCTTAACAGTCTGAAAAATAGGGCTGTGATCATCTTACTGAATTCAGGAAAAAGAATTTACCTTTGAATAGCTTCTATGGCTCACTGAAACCAGACAAACCCCCTATCTTCTGCAATATCTGTAACCACAGACTAAAGCACAGGCCAGCTTTGTCTTCAGGTTTTGAAATGAGCAATGTCCTTAATTCATTATCTCATAAAGGAATTTGTTCAGTATGAAATCATACTGAATACTTTGGGCTGTTACAGTCCCATCATTTTTAAAAGTGCAAATTAACTCACAAATCGTTTTTAAGTCTGTAAATTGTGCTGTTAATTGACTGCATATAAAATAAGCAGTTAATGCCATTTTTTCAACAAACGGAATGACTCTATCTGCTTTCCCTTCCTTTATTACAAATTGCAGGCACCATAAATTCAGTGTTGGGCTGTGGCACAGTGCCCATCAAGTACAGCATTAGAGCACACAGCAAAGGTGAAGGAGACTTTGGGATCATATTCTTGCTTTTCACATTTAATTTTTCAGATGGTGCTTTAAAAGGCATCCCAGACAGTCGGTATCCTCAGGGGCTTGTGGGGTTCCTCTGCTGGTTGAATAGTGAACGTGACACTTGCAGGAATGTGGCACTGAGAGAATTAGTGAACTCATCAGAGGGAAGGAAGGGATGATCAATTATTCACCACATGCCACCAACTAAAAGAAACATGACTGCTGCCTGTCTCTCTCCTTTTTCTTTCTTGTACACACACACACTCAGCTTATGCTACTTGTGCCACTACATTATTTTCATTCAAACGATCTCTAGAGAAACTTGTTTCTTTGAGTGTGCTGGAACATTCATCATTAGGGCGTTGCATCAAGTGTTCTTGACATTCACTGCTCTGTATCTCATGCATCTTCCTCTTAAATTACTTTAATACTTGGAATAAATAAAACAACAGAAAGATCTGGCTGATTTACCTGGAAAGAATAGAATGCATGGAGACATTTCATAATTAGATCAGTAATGGATTGGTTTTGGACTGTGTTTATTCCTTTCTTCCTAAACTTTTGTGCTTGAACCTGGTTTTCAAGGGAGGAGTCTAACAGCCTTCAGGTTTTTGCATGTGAGAAAGACTTTTGTTCTGCATCTCTAAATATTCATAATGCTCACAAAAGAAGATTACTGGGTTCTTTATTCACTTTGAAATGTTAGTAAGATATTTTTTCAAAACTCAGAAGCTGCAATAAAAAAACCTCATTAATCCTTGATCATGGCTTTATATGCTAGAGGGATATTAGTGTTAAAATAGCACATGTGCTCTTTTAAATATTCAAGATCACAGCATCTTTGAAATTATTTTGATTTTTGTTAAGTTTGAGTATCATAAAATTGCACCAGGATATTTTCAAAGTACATTGGTCTGAAAAACCAATAATTCGCTGATTGTTGCAAAAAGCTTGTAGATTCTGCCAAAGTTTCACGAGAAGCTGGAAAAATAAGAGACAAGAACTCTCGCTGGTATTTAGAACTGAGAAAAAGCTGAAGTCGGAGTCACAGGATGGAATTTATCCTTCTTTTGTCAGCCATACACAGGAATGTTTATTTGAGTCTTTATCATAGAGTGAGTTCTGTGTGAGCCACTGAGTCAACAGGGTGGGATATTTCAGATGAGAACATCATGGAGAAGACCTCTGTAGAATGAGCTGTGCAGAAGATGCCATCGTGATGAGCTTATAGAAGAGTTTGAAAAGCAAAGCTCCAAAATTTCAGCTAGCTGTGACAATGCATATATATTTAAACCTTTCCTACTAATGGTCATTGTGTAACCTTGTTACTGCATTCCAGGTAGGTTGCAAGTATTGAAGAGTCCTTTGTGTGTGAATGTACTCCCCTCTGTGACAGCCTCACCTGCAGCCATGTGCTGGACATGTTCTCAGCTGTCACTGTGCTCCTCACCACTGCAAGGAACATTTAGTGTTTTCTCATATTTCAGCTTTAAATTCTTGTTGTCCATTTTGTTTTTACACAGTTTTCTATTCAGGGGCTTGTAAGAGATGTGCAGAAGTGCAGGCTGGGTGGGGCTGTGCCCAGTGCCAGCCCTGCTGCCTGTTGGCCCTGTGGCTGCAGGGAGCAGAGGAAAAAGGATCCCTGTGGAATGGCTCCAAGCCCAGCAGCAAAAAGCTACTAAATCTGATAAACTTCAGATTCCCTCAATAGCTAAGACAGAAGACTGCAGTGCAGTGTCTTAGGCAGAGATTATATTCTGTATTTATGTTGAATGTGTATCAGATACAACATAAACACGACCTTCTCTACAAAGAAACATCTAAAGCCCTGTGAGATCTAAAGAGCTGATGCAGGACCAAGTGCCTAAAATTGCTGTTTCACAGCCTGAAGTTTGCCCTGCATGAGTATTAAGCTGGAAACTCCTGGTCTTTCCTGAAATGATTGTAAAGCAGACATGCCTGGCTCTCATTTACTTGATTTTATCATGTGAGGAAAACACATTTTGTTTGTGGGTTTTCTTGTTTTGGATTTTTTGTTTTGTTTTCTTTCCCTCATGGTCACCTGCATGGAATATCTTAGTCTTACCTGCTTTTTTGAAACCAATGTTCTTTTGTAGATGATTTTTGCATCCTTTTTTATTTGAATAATGAATCTGAATCCCAAAAACCTAATTGGTTTTACTTCATATTCAAGTCTAAAACTGAAAATATTTATTTGCTATAGTAAGAGTTTCATGTTGCTTGTGCATGTACTTCAGCCACTGTGCTGTGAGGTCCTGTTTATGTACCAAGGTTGTCACAGTTCCATGTCATCCCTAACTGCTGGATGTTACAGCTCTGTCCACTTTTCCATTTTTTGCCTCTAAGTGTCAAACAATCTCAATATTCCAAAATAGAAATAATGAGACCGATCTTAATCCATTAAATGCATCCTATCACCTCCTTTGAGGTAATTACTCAGGCTTGTTTGCAAAAGCAGAATTAAAACATTGGATTGATACTCTCATCTGAGAAGCCCTGTAATTTACAGTGTGACTGGTGGAGTGTGGTTGTAAGTTCAAAAGCAGTGGCTTCTGGGGGTACCAAATGTGCTGTGATTAAAAACTGGCAAAAAGCATCATTTATTTCCATTTTACGCAGGAGGTCAGGGAAACATAAATCAAGAGTCTTGACAGGAAATCTGTCTCGAATCTAGGGAATAAAATACCATCCTGCTCACTGTTGTTCCCATGCCTTCAGTAGTAGAGCAGTCTTCTGTTGTTGACGTCAGGGACAGTTCTCGAATTGAGGTAAAAATATGCCACACATTTGCTGTAACATTTGTTTAAAGGCTTGTTGGGAATGACTAGAGAGGAATGTTTGTCATCACATCTCTCATCAATGTATTGCTGTCTCTGATTTGATGTAAGATTAATTTCTAGCATTTGTTGACAGCTCTGTGGTTTCCCCAATGGAGTGAAATGTAGATATTAACATAAAATGTTCATTGTGTGGTAACATTCTTGGGAGCCCTGACAGTTTATTACAGCTTGTGACTATTATCACTAATATTATTCTAAAAGCAGAAATAACAGTGTTTATATTTTTCAGTCTGTGCCATGCTTAGTAAGAGATGGTAGAGATAAGTCTATTTCTGACCTTGATTTGTCTGGATCACTAAGTCTTGCTTTAAAATGCCCCAGGTAATATTTGCCAAAGAGAGAAATAAATAAAAGCTTTGGGATGCTACTGCATAAGAATTGTGGAATTTCCTTGGCAAAGAGTACTTAATGGGTCACAGCAGTGAGCTCTGTGCTGTAAGCTATCATAGACATCAGCAGGTGAGGGTTTTGTTCTTTGCTTCTCCTCTGCGGTGCTGAAATGAGGATTTCTATGTTAACATTGAAGTGGTAAAACTGATCTAATTAGCTTTATTCTGAAAAATATATGGTTTAGAACCTATTCTACAGTTTTACATCGCCCCTTGGAGTAAATGAGAAAGCATGATACAGTTTTAAAAATACAATCTAATGTAATTTCCCTCTTAAAAATACACAAGAATTTTCTGTTTTGCTCTATCCCTTATTCCTTCTCCAGTGATGTCAGGGGAATTTGAGTACTCAGTGATGCTAATTTGTATTAGATTATTGACTGATTTGCAAATGCTGTAAGCTGTGTTTTAAAATTAAAGTGTCAGCCGGGAAAATTGTAACCATTTCAGTAATTGTAAGAAAAAAAAAGGTAGCAAAATGTACATATTTTGTTAAAAGACAGATGGCAAGACTGGAAAGATGTACTAAAGCAACACATCTTCATGTTGGAGTGGGGCTCAAGACTGCAGCTCAGCAGGACCAACACCACGTGAACTTTGTCATGGAGATGTGGTTTAAAATAATTAGGAATGTTAAAAAGGAGATGAAACCTTTGAATATGAACACTGAAAAGGAAACCATTGTGCAATAAATCATTTTGGTGTTACCGTAGCAGGTAGGAAACCCCAACTGAGAATGTGTTTGGTTTGTTTCCATATTTAACCCCAATTACCCTTTGCAGGGGAATTCTTTTTAACATTCAATTCCTCGTGTCACTTTTTAGCTTCTGTAGGTCTTATTTTCCCCCACTGCATAAATTGCAGCAGGTGCACAGAATTGAAGACATTACAATTAAATGTAATCAAATATTTTAGGCACTAATGAACAGCTCCAGGAAAACAAGTCAAAAGGAAAAAAAAGAAACAAAAAAAAGGCTTTAAGTGAGTGAATTTTCAAACACCCAAGGCACCATAGGGCCAATTAAGGGAGTCAGACACCAGGACACATACTGGCATTAATTATCTTTGAGTTCAGGGAAATAAAAAATAAAAGCAACAATTACCATAATAAATTTCCACACACTGCTTGTAAGTTGTGCTGATCTACACCTGGGTTTCTGGGATGGGAAGGGAACGTACAGGCACTTGGGAAGAACCTCACACAGAGGCTCGTGGGCTGTGCTGGGCTTTGCCAGAGCCTGGATCCCAGCTCCAGCTCCACAGTGTCCCAGGGAAGTCAGAAATTCAGCACTAGAGCCCCTGGGCTGGCTGGAAATGCAGAGTCCATCCTGGTGAGGATGTCACCTCTCGCTCCCTCCTCTCTCACTCTCATTTTATTACACACCTAATGAAAATGTTCACAATGGGAATATCAGTCTCAATCTACTCTAAATACCTGTGAGTCTCTCTAATTCTCCTTCCTCTAAGCTAAGTAGGAGCCAAACTAAAAGAGCAAATGTTTAATGCATGTCATAAATTTCTTGAAACATGCAGATGCAAGAAAAACCAGGATTCTCACTAAAACAGATGAAAAAATTTTGAAAGGTATTAAAAAAAATTTATCTTTCTCTGACTGATATTTGAACCAGCTGCAATGTATTCTCACAGAAAATACAGGAAAATGGGTAATGTGTTTGAGCTGTTGGTTTTATGTCAGCATTAGGTAAAATTAGTGGTTTTGGTGGTTTTCTTTGAAGCATTGTCTGGCTGTTTGGTTGTATCTGGAGAATAAATGTCAATCACTCCAACTTCCATACAGCATAAACCAGAAAACAAATCACTACATGAACAGGTTAGGTTTAAATTTGTTAGTCATGTAATTTTTCTAATATCCTGATTGATTATTCTAGGTTAAAGGAGGAAAAAAAAGTCATTATGCATTATTTCCTTTCTCTTTGTATCTACTAATTAAATTTTCATGCTTTTAGTGGAAGTCTTTTGTGGCATTCTTTATGTTTAGAAGGTGAATGGCACAGCATGGACAGGATAGGAGGATGGAGGGGCACCTCAGGGATAATCTGTTTCAAGCTTTGTTGGCAAAAGCACTGTAAAAACATGGGGTAGATAAGATGGCCCAGCACCCTGCCCAGCTGAATCTTGAATGTGTCCAATATTGAGGAATTTAGCACTTTCCTGGGGAGATTATACCAACGGCTGATGGTTCTCATTGGAAAAAGTTTTCTCCTTGTGTGTAATCAGAATTTCCCCAGAAGTAACTTGTATCCATTACCCCTCCTCTTCTCCATGTGGCTCCTTGTGAAAAGAGATTCTTTGGGGTACTTTGATAATTCTGATGTAAAAATTCACAGTGATCTTTTCTCAAAGTACCCATCTGTAGCAAACACATGGGACAACATTAAAAAAAAATGTAATATTTTCATAACTTAATGTCAGCTAAATGACTGTGTTTTCATTTGCTGTCTGGAACTAGTTCTTTTAATTACTTTAATTTATAAAAAAAAAAAAATTCAAAAGTTTCAAATCTTTACAAAATCTTTTAAAAATTTTAAAGTCAAACCCCACAGCTTTAAACATAATATAGTACCATGATTCAGATGAATATTTTAAACTGTATGTATAGGATGTCCTTTTCATAATATAAGAAACATCTGCTGTTTGCTTGTGCAAGTATTTTAGAGAATTTAAAAGCTAATCTTTTTTCCACAATGGTTATAGAATCCAATTATTTTGCAAACTGCCACATAACATTTTCTTCCCATAACTTTTGCCTCATACCTTAATAATTCTTAATATGAAACTTCCTTAGATTTCTTTTGGAAGCTTCCCAAGCTCTTAAAATGACATTTCAAAGAGTCTAAATGAGACAACACATCTCCAAGAGATCAGCATGGAAGTCCCCACTCCTGCAAATCTCTCCTAAAGAACAGAAAGATGTTGGACAGTTTCTGCTGGCTTCTGAAAGGTTTGGAGGAAAAAAATATGAAGGAAGGAGTGTTTTCTCACAAGCAAAACAAAATAAAACAGTCTGGTTTTTTTCTCTAGTGCATTGGCTCATTGAATCAAGAAGGATTCCCAGCATTCCCAACTCCTGTTAGCAAGATTCTTCTTTATGCCCATCCTTTGATTATGCTTCAGCCCCAAGTTCAATAATTTATTTAGGCTTAAGAAATATTTGCTCATATCTTATAAAAGCTCTGTACTACTTTTAAAGAACATAACTCATGTGGATGTTTTAACATGAAATCACGAGGGTTAAATTAAAATGTTCAAATTTTGAAAGGATAGATTTGTTTTCCTCTTCCTTTTCTCGGCCTTAAGAAAATTAAAATGTAGATTTTATGCTGGTGCAAGAGTAAGGCCAAGCTATAATCCTCATCTCCTTGTTGTAAGATGCTGACATGGTAAATAATATTCAGCTCCACAAAATATATTAAAATTAACTGAGTAGTTATTAAAATTCACGTCTTTGATCTTGTCCACTTCATATCAAGCCCCAGAATTAATATCTAAGTAGGGTTTGTACTTATATGTGAGATTTCATTTTCTTTCCTTCCCACAAACTGATTTAAAATGTACCATCTCCCCCAGTTATGATTACAGGTGTGTCAGTTCTTAAGCTGTCTCCTGGAGTGACATTTTTTGCAGTTCCACAGCACCTCTGCAACTCATTATCAAATAAAAGCCCATAAGCTCTTTATATGCAGGTGTAAGATTATGATCACTCTTTTATTGTTGACAGAATTTAGTGTCTGAGTGCTGGTATTGATAGATATGATGTTGCAGAGGATTTTCTGTCGAGAAATCTTTATTAGTAGTGTATCCAAACATAATGAAAAATCATGAACTTACCTTTTCATGCTGTGTGCTTTCTTCTGGATCTCTGTAAAGCTTGAGCAAAGTTTTTGTGCCAGGATAAACAGAGTTTTTCAGACCAGACTGGTTCTAGGAGTGAGCAGCAGCTCAGGAACAGGAAATTTTACTCACTGATGGCTCTGTGCCATGGGTGTGCACTCCCCTGCCCCAGCAAGTGTCTGCCAAAATGCCACCGCATCCTGCCTGGGGATTCAGCCTGCCCCTTTGGTCCCACAGGGACCTGTTGGAGAATGGAAATCCCTTTCTTCCAGGAGCACTCATCAGTGTCAGAGGTAGAGGCTGATGTTCGAGGAGGTCTCTAATGGTGACCTGAATTAAGGTGGTTTTTCCATGGGATATTTCAGTGCATTCATGTGTAAATCACAAAATTGGGATTGGTTGGGTTCAAGGTCTGCAGAGCTCTCTGTGCCCAAAACCTTCTTACTGGTTAAATTTTATGAACTTTAATTTTCTGTCTTCAAACTACCTGTAGTCTTTCAAAGCAAGGATGCGACCAGTTACCCTCTGAGGCTGTAATATTTTTTACCTGTATGATTTACAGGTTCTTTATATTGGAAATTATTGACCTTGTCTGGGGATCAAAACCAGGTGAAGTGTATCCCTGTGGGAAAGCAACCACAGGCCCACACAACATAAAAGAAATTGAGGTTGGAGGGCAGAGGATGTATCATGCAACATTGTCATGTTCCCTCGTAATTTTAAAATCTATCCATTGACTTAATAACAAAAACAATCTATTAACTGAAAACAACCTCAAACAAAAAAGGAAGCTTGTGGATTCCATACCTCTCACTCCCCTGCTGTGTTTTTTTGTAGTTAACAATACTGAGAATGCTTATGATTATTCTTTTAATGTGCAGTGCTTAGGGTTTAATGGGAAATCTGAATTAAGGACATTGAAACCTATGCAGGCCTGAACTGTGTATCCATGGAATTGCATGTATAACAAATTGTACGCAAAACTCATTCCTGCACACATTGTAGCACTCTAGCCGTTAGCACCGATGGAAAAGATAGCTGGAAATGTCCTTTTCCCTATAAACTTGTCTTCACACTTAAAAGTATTTTCACAGTTCCTTGCAGGTTGGTCTGTAGCACTCAGATGAGCCCTTCTCAGATATATAGAGTGGGTTTAAAATAGAGAACATAAGGGGAGAAAGAGAACTCTTGAAATACAGGGGGAAAAACACCCTTTTAATAAAATGAGAAATCAACTTTTAGAAAAGGGCAGAGGGGAACAGAAAGGTCTGGCAAATAACAGAATAAAAGCAATCTTAAAATTTTTTATATGAAACTGCACCTAATTCATTTCAAGCAAGTGTCTCAAAGCGTCCTTTTAAAATATCACCAACTGCTAAAATCCAATACTGTCATTTTATTGTAGTAACTGTAGGTTTACTTATTTCATAATTGGCTTGGCTAGGGAGCTCACCTGGAGGGATTTTACCAGTAGCCATTGTTATCAATTTTTTAATAAATCCCACAGATTGGGTAAAGTAAATAATGAATGGTATAGTACTTGGTAAGTCAATATTTAATTTAATATAGGTTCTGGGAAAGTCACATTTTACATGCAGATATTACTATAGTTCTTTTTTGAGTAAAAAAAAAAATATTTTGTTTGCAAAAGGTAAAGGAGTAGAATTTGTTGGGTTATCCTTGTAAAATTTAGTTCATGTTAGTGTTTCATAGCTTCAGATTAATAGAGGATGTGATGGGGCTATGCTGACTGCAGAAAACACCAATAATTTTTCTGAATCTCAAGATCTGTTCAATTGGTATTAGTTCCTACAGGCTCATTCAACAAGTGTGCAAGGATATATTCAGCCACAGGGTAACTTCAGTGTGATTTAAGCACAGGCTTAAATACTATTCCAGTTAAGGAGAAGCTTAAGATAAGTTTTAGTAGAAGTTATTTCAAAATTAGTGATGTTGCTAAATTTTCTCTCAACTTAATATTCTCAAGTTGTTTCTTTATGGGCACATTAGAATACTATCAAAGGACAATTTCCTCTTTGACCAGCAGATTAAAACATCTTACATAGAAAATTTTGTGCTTAAAAGAAGGGTTTTTTTGCAAATAACATCTTTCAAATAGTATTCCTTCTTTATTTACTGTCATGGTAACTTGACTACATGGATTTTTTTTTGAGTTTTGAAATTACAAAAGGCAATAAATATCAGTCTTTAATGCTGCAGGTCTCTGGTAATTAGTGCATCATCATAATAAGTATCTTATCATCTGAGTACTTCAAAGGAGAAAAAAACAACAAACACCCCAGAAAAACTATACAAAGGCTACAGACTGAAGAGCTGACATCTCATAGTGGAGAGATTTATGTGGTCTATCATAAAAAATTTAGCTTTTCTGCTGTTATTAATCACCCACATCTGTTCCTAATGTTTCCACATGACACCATTGACTAGAGTAAAGAAGCTGCTCCAGGTGCAAAAGGGTAAATTAGCACTGGTTAAAAAATGGACATCCATAAGAAGAGCCAGGATAACTTAAATTCAGTTTTTTTCCTGTTTTGAGAGATATTTTGTGAAAATCTGGTAAATTAGAGTAAACTTTACTGGGGTGTCCCCTGGGTACCAGGGGTGACCCCCTTAAGGGGAAGAGGGGTTACAAAAAGCTGAGGGGTTACAAAAAGCATCCTGAAGCCTTTGTTGGGAGGGCTGTGAGAAAGTGAGGCAGCTTTCCTTCCTTCTATTGGGAACCCTTTGATATTGGCAGTTTCTTCCTTCCCAGTTTCAGGGTGAATTTGGTTTGTTTTTATACAATTTATACAATTATGTAATTTTTTTACTTTCCATTGGTTCCATTGTTCAGTCTTTTTGTTTATTTTGTTTCCTTTAAAACTGATTTCATGGGAATGGAAGAATGTTGTCCTCCTGGACAGATCCTGGTTTGTGGGTGTGTCCTGGGGCCTCTGTTGGTCCTGCCTGAGTCCTCTTCCAGAGCACACTTTTGCTGGAATGCTGCTCATTCACTCCATAAGGTGAATAAGTACCTATCATCACTACAAATTTAAACTAACTAAAACTAATTCAAGGAACAATTACCTAATTGCTAGACAATTGCTGCCAGAGCTAAACGAGGCCAGGCAAGACCCTGGATTGTCTGGATGATACAAAGCTTGTAATCAGAGAAAAGCTCTGTCTTGTCTTTCCAATAGAGCCTAACACATTTGTTCTTGGAATTTTTTTTTTTTTTTTTTTTTATCTTGGGATTTTTGGGGACTTTTTTGTATTTTTTCTTATTTGNTGGAAGCATGGAGCCAAAATATATGTATAAGCCCATTAAACAAAAGATATAAACATGAGGTGGGGTCACTACTGTTGCTAAAATCTGGCAAATCTTGAACTTGTAGATGGTTGCTGCTATTGTTTCATAAAGGCAGAATACAATGACTGTAAAAACCTTTTACAGTATTGGAGATATTCAACCACAGTGATCTCAAAGCTCAATCCTCTAAAATGTAAATTCTATTTTTATTTCCTTGGTAACAAGACCCTATGTTTCAAAATATAAAATATATATTTATAAGGATATAATATATATAACTATAAGGATTTAGTCTTGGTTCTCTGTTTATTAATTGCCTAAGCATAGTTTGTCTATTCTATACCTTAAAATATGGCAAAGGCAATGAGCAGCAAGGTGACATTACTCAAGTTATTTCATTTTAAATAAAAACAACTTGTGTTTCTTTACTGATCCCTTAAAATACTGTTATTAAGCATTGGGAGGTGAAGATATCAAATGAAATAGCAGGAAGTCCTGAAGTCCTTCAGGAGGGTATAGTCTGTAGGAGGCCTCATACAGCTCAAATCTCCTGCAGAAAAAGCTTTTTCTCTCAACAGGTAAATCAGACACTTTGTTTCAGTGTTAGCCAAAATCCTGCAGGTGTTTTAGGATCATTATCCCCAAGGAAGAGACCAGGACGCAGTCAAATATAGAAGTTAGTGGAGTTAGTGTAAACAATTGTTTTTAGACACAGGGGCAGGAAGGACACCTTAGTACAGCCTTGCCTTTGATGCAAAAATAGTTTGTATATTTTTTCTTTTTGTTGTATTTGCTCATACCCAGAATTAGCCCATCCCAACTCTTTTCAAGTTCGGAGCAATTGGAACATGACAAGACACTGCTGCCTACAAAGGGACCAACTACCTGGCCTGTGGATAGGCAGGCTGGACCTGAAAGAATCTGTGCTTGTAACAACCCAGGGCACCGTAGGACTCTCTGGGGACAGTTAATCAGCACTGGATAGAAAATTCACAGCAGCCCTGCTGAGTGGAGAGCCTGGTGGATTATCTTATTGGAAATTCTGAACAGTGTCTTAAAGATTTCCTTTGTTTGGACATTTGTCCATTCCAGTCCAGATGTCAAAAAGCCTGACTTTGCAGAGGAAGGACATCAGTTGTCGTTACAAAATCTGAATTCTCTCCTTTTGTTAGGTTCATGTTCTTCTGATCTGCAGGGAATCTTAATTTGCCTGGTGCTCCAGTCTCAAAGGGTTGGTGAAACATGAAATCCCTCACAAAAGCTGGGATTAGGATTTCTTGGGGAGGCATGAGCTGGGGCCCTGAGTCCTTTCAGCACAGCTGTTCTCTAGCTGTGTTCTACAGAGCCAGTGACATGAGCACCAAACATGGTTCCTTTATTAACAGATGAAGACTTTGATATTACTTGATTTAGATGCAAATATTCACTTAATATATTATTTACTTAAATATTATTATTATTATTATTATTAT
>VYZP01008494.1:0-36445 GCA_013400635.1 Hypocryptadius cinnamomeus | reverse complement strand
TAAACTTAATTTTTTACCTGTAAAAAAAAAAAAAGATTTCTCAGTTCTAAGCAGCATATACACCTTCTGGATTGTGAAAATGAAGCTGGAGAATTTTAAAGCCTTCTTCTGCCTCAGATGTGTCTTCTGAATTTTGTTTGTAGCTTGTCTGAGCAGATATTTTTGTTTGCTAGCTGGAGATTGGTTGTAGAATTGCTAGTATTAGTAATTGCATTTCCTCTACTTGCTTCTGAAAAGTCAGCATTTTTGGAGAGCAATCCACAGTGCCTTGCTGAGTTCTTTGCTGCAAATTATTCATGGCTATTTGGTGGAAAAAAGTCCTTCCTCATCCTACTTGCTTATGGTTCTTTAGTGCCTCCAGTCTGTAGGGTGGAAGATGAGACATATATGTCCCAACTCCTACAAATCATGAGTGGGGAACTCAAAATACATTTAACTTAAACAGAAAGCCTGAGTGCTTGCACATTTCTCTTAGCCACAACATTGCTATACATCTTGGTGAGTTGTATATTGTAGTGAGGATGTCTGTGGTGTTGGACCGGAAGGCTGAGTCTTGCCTTGTTTGTGGAAGGGCTGTGTGTCATGGAAATGCATAAAAGCGCAGTGCACCTCATTGAGCTCTTTTGAGGGAAGTTTTTTTTGGAGTTGCATCCGACTTTTAAAAATAAATTGCATACTTTTACTTTGTGTTTTTCGCTATGAAACCTGTTACTGGTGTCAGAAGGGCTGCTACTATTACATTACACACAAACAGCCATTTATTCTGCTACATTTCAATTCTGGAGTATCTGACTCTCCAAAGTTAGCTGTACTTGTTTGTCATGAAAAGTGTGTGGCTGCCATTACCATCAATATTTGAACACTTCACAAACCACAGGCAAACATATCCTCTTACATTTATTCAAGGGTATAAGACTAACTATCCACACTTTACACGTAAGAAAGATTACATTTCATGTCTGAGGGCAATGAGGATGTTGGGCTAAAGCCAGGAATGCAGTCTGGTTCTTCTGGTTTCCTCTGCCTCAGAGGAAAACGGCTTGGAGTTTAGGGAAGCGTCACTAGAAACCTTGTTGTTCCTATCTTTCTCGTGGGAATGAGGCAGTGCCCTCGTGACAGGTTCCCTGAAATGGTCCATTTCCCCTTTCTTTGGACAGAAGGGTTAATTTCAATCTTAGCATAGCTTTATTGTGGAGCTTCAGATCCTGTCTGGTCTCTGGGCTGTGAAAAGTCACTGTGGGGCTGCTGTCCTAAGAAGTTGCACTGGAACTTTGAGCTGCTCTGTCTGGCTCCATGCCAGGACTTGTCCTGACAAGCTGTGCCTTTCTTCAGTCTTCATCTCCCTCCCACCACCTAGGGAAATCAAGATGCTTTTCTGAAAGTGAGAGCATCGTGACACTGTGAGAGCCTGGAGCAAATGGCCATTAGGGGTCTGTGGCAAAGGAGCTGCTTTTCCCCATGTTTCCAAGCAGCCCTGAGGAGATTAATTGGAGCACTTGCTCTTAAATTGTCGGGTTTGCTGCTGGTGGGCTTCGTGGGGCTCTGGTAATAGGTGTCTGGGGCTGGGATGGTGAGATGCTCCAGCAGCACCAGTAGAGGCACTGCCAGCACCTGATGGAGATTTCCCCTTAGGCTAACGCCCTGTGGCCTGGAGAGGGGGACCCTTAATTGTAAGATCTTGTCATCTTCTAATTAAGGATCTGATAAAACTCACTGAGGTAAATGAGTGCTTGTGTTGCTTCTTGGGGTTAGACTTGAGGAGGAAAGTTTTCCTCTGCCTTTCCTCTGCCATTTCCTTGCACTTGTGCTAGGATTGACCTTTGGAAGGAACTCTACACTGTATTAGTATGTTTAAACACATCTGAGGTATTAATTTATTTCAATTTATCTATCTCTTTTTCTCTTCCAGTGGGATCTTGTTTGTGATTCTGCCTGGAAAGTCCACATTGCTAAGTTCTCCCTGCTTGTAGGATTAATCTTTGGTCACTTGATAACAGGATGTATAGCCGACTGGTAAGTGAAAAATCTTTAAATGCAATGTAACTATAAATAAATAATTGTATTAAATATTGTTTTGTTTGCCTTCTACTTTATATTCATTCGGAACCTTTGCATAATGGTTTTTAAGGTTCTGAAAGACTCTTGATTGACAAACAGTGTAAAAGTGTGTTAATTGTTCCTGAGTAATTTATATCAAGCTAAGTAGCACAAACTATTTGATATTGGGCTTACTTGTTTCCCACTGACACAATTTATTGCAGCTGTAAAGCTAGTATAGGATTAAGTATTTTCTAATTATACAAGCAAAGCCTTTAGTTTAGGGTTGGTTTTTGTTTTCTTAATGAAGTGAGAGGACCAAAAGAAATTGGAAGCAGCATTGATTTCACTGAATACATGACTAATGTAATGTCAACCCTGTGCTTACACAGTACCTTTTGGTGAGTTGAAGGCCATTTTTTGCAAACCTTTCAATTGTTCTTTTTTTAAAGTTCTTGTTAGACAAACATTGTGTTGTAGTGTTAAGGATTTAACACTGACTTATGTGCTGCTGGTGTTGGCATATTAAAAAGAGTAAATGATGATTCCTTGAATTGAGGCAGTTAAAACATTAGTGGATACCCCAATGATGCTGAGGATTCAGCTTTAATTTAAAAAGGTGGTCTTGTACCACTGAAGATGCAGGGAAAAAATTACATGGATGACTCAAGTGATGTCAGTGGAAACTTGAAGCATCTGAAACAATAGCTCTACAGTGCTGTCCCAGTCACTTCAGTGCCTTCCAGCACAGTTGCCAGTGTTGATGCTTTTAAGTGCCAAGTTAACTCTTTTGCCATTCATTAAAACAGGCAAAGAAGAGGAGTTGCCTATTAGGGAAATCTTATAAAACCTCAGCAACTCGCCAGCTGGTTGGGAGAGAAAAGGCCCCCTGCAGCACTGCAGTAATTTGGATCAAGCATTCCTAGCAAAATTGCATCTTAATTCCTGAATAGTCACTGAAAATTTTTGGGCAAGAGACAAATCATGACTTTTCAGTGAAGTAGGGAACATGCATGAAATACAGTTGAATTTGATTAAAAAACCACAGTAAAACGGGGCTTTAAGAACCCATAGAAAGTATAGAGGGGAAACGAATGAGGGATCTTGCTTGGCTTTCCTAAAATGGAATCAGTGTGGAGAAAGCAGACTTATTACCAAGTTAGGAAAGTGCTGCTATAATTGACAAATAAGCCACAAATAAGTGAACAACTTGTTGCCTAAGGCACTGGCTTGGAGAGAGAACTGCAGTAAGCAGATTTAATAGCTCTCTGCCACCAAAAGGAGCATCCTGTGCTTCCATCCATTTCTGTCCCCAGTGTGTACTTTGTGCTGCCACATGAGCTTGTTGGACCCCTCTGCAAGCTGCTTAGCTGAGCTAATGCAGCATAAAATTATCCTGATTTTCAAATATCTAGAAATGTCTAGTGAATTTAGGAGAATTGGTTTCCAGCTGTGGTGCAAAGGAGAAAAAGGGTAACTTGGTGGCTGGAGGGAACAGTGACCCTTTTGTGGATGACTAGAATGGACATGGTTTGCTGCCACCAAAGTTGGTCCTCATGCTCCTGTTTAGTCCACATTGCCAGCTGATGCCCCTGACACAGCAGGACTCCTGTACTCAACAGGGTTTTTGCCATTTAGCAGTAGCATTTGGGGCTGGTAAAAGAAGACTTAAATGGAATTTACTTTGCTATTTAATCACAGCTTGAATTTCTGCTAAGGTGTGGGGTTGTATAAAGAGATACAAAGGAGCTGTACAGATTGTACCTGGTAGAAAGAGAAAATTAAGGAAAAAGGATGTCAGTCCCAAGCAAGAGCCAGGGAAATTAAACAGAGTAATGCATAAAAAGCATTATAAAAATTCAAAATCTGTTTTCATTTCACTTATATACCACTTTCCAGTTCAGATAATTAGAAGATGTTTTGGGGTTTTTGTGCCATTAGGGGCTTTGCTTTTCGTCTTTGAAAGAAGCTTTTAAAGCTGAATGAGGCCAAGGCATAGAGTGTATTAAGGCAATTTGCTAAGTAAACTGAGTGCTCCGTGTTCAAAACACAGTAGGTGTGCACACTGGGACAGCTCTGTGTGGAAAATCTCTAGGAGGAAGGTCTGCAAACATGCTCAGCTGTGGGAAGGCCAGCTGTGTCCAATGCCTGAATAAGTTACTTGTTCCACAGGAAGAGAGTGCTGCTGGCAATTCTGCCTGCACTGGACAGAACCTATTGAGGTTTGTGTGGAAATTTTCCTCCTGGAGCAGGTGGGCATGGTGTTCGTGTAGCACCAAGACAGTAGGTCTGTACCTCTCATTGCCCTGTAGTGCCCCTGCTTTGCACCTACTCTGAAGCTTTTTGGAGCCTTTGTGTAGTTCCAGTCCCAAAGGCAAGAGAGAGCTTGCAGAGAATGGCATGGGAAGAGCAATTTGACCAAATGTGAGAGCAACGCTTGGTTGTCTCAGGGTGGCAAGGTACGTGCGTAGGAGTATGGGAAGAGCAGGTCTTGTCCTCAGCCCATTCAATCTCCTCCTGCAGTGCAACTCTGACATCAGGAATATCTTTTTGATGTATTTGCTTATTGTAGTGTGGGGGCTGCAGATTCTTCAAAAGCCTGGGGTTGCTTGTATCCCTGGTTGTTTACCTGTGCAGGCAGCATTTAGCATTTGATCTAGATAGCCGCATGCAGTGTAGGTTGAGACTTCCGTGATACAGTAATCTCTCTCTGGAACAGTTTGGATGGCAGCAGATAGCATCCTGGGGCTGTTTTACCAGGGAAATTGTGTATGGTTTAATTTCTCACAAGCATTTCCATGTACTTTTAGACAGATAATTCTGTCTGCATATAAAAGGTGCTTTTTTTATGCTCTAAGACACCATCCTGTCAAAACACTGCTGGATCACCAAACATATGGCTGATAGCTGCCCTGAAGCTTGGGTTTTTTGAGAAGTGTGCTGCATGCCTTAGTGAAGAAGATGACTAGTTTTGTTCTTGTGAGGAAATGCCTCATACCAGAGGGCTTTTCTGGCCTCAGTTGGTTATTACAGGCTCAGGAGGCTCTTGGATTTTCTGTGTTTTTTTCATTAGCAGCAACCATTCATTTGTGTCACTTGTATAATGGTAGAATGGTAATGTCCTAATGATGGGTAACCTTGAGTACAGGGGGTGGGAGGAGGGGAAGAAGGGAACTGAAGTATGCTAAGCATGAGGTCTTTTTCAATCAACATCAGGGAATGGCAGGTCAGGCTTGTGATGAGAATTAAGTTCCTAATTCTGAGTGTTTGCCTTTCATCTGCAAAACACTTCCACAAATACTAATTGGTATGAATTACAGCTTGGCATAACAAAAATGGGGCTGCAAAAGTCTGTGCAGATAGCTGATAACACAAAGTTCATAGGGGTTTTTTTTTCTGTATTCAAGGTTTTACATGAGGTATTTCCCCTCCCTGCCCAAGGGCTGTGTTGCTTAAATACAAAATCTGAAGCACAGAGAGCAGTCACTCCCCATGTCCAGTGTGTCCCCAGTGTGTTGTGCATCAGTCAGTGATATTGCGTTCCCACCCTCAGCCCCACTGCAGCTCATGTTCCAGTGGGCTGTGCTTGTACCCTGATGGAGAGCAGCCTGCTTTGACCTTGCTTTCTTCAGCTTGCATGTTGGTTCTGTTTTAAAAGCTTTGAATAGCTAATGCCAACAAGTTAAATCTTTGAGGGGCCTCACAGGTGATACTATAGCTGAGAATAATAATAAACCTGTTTTCATGCAAGGAGCCATGACAACACTTTCTTAGGTGTGACTTTGAAAAGCCTGAATGATGACTGGTGCACTCTTCCAGTTCCCAAAAATGCAAAAAATTATAATGATGTCTCTTTTTCAGCCCTTCACTCCTTATTTTATTTTAAGTACTGCAAAATCCAAAGTTCTAATTGTGAATGCATATGTATAATGTATTTTATAACTGCTGGTGACAATCTGCTGAAATAATTGAATAGAAATGCTACAGCATGTGAAACTGGACTAAGTTGTGAGATTTAAATGCTCTTTATTGTGCTGACATTCAACCTGATGGCTGGCTTGCAGCTGACAGTCTGCTTTGAATGGGTCTGTGAAAGCTGCCTACGAAAAGCAAGTTCATGTATTCTTTGTGAAAATGGCATATGGAGCTGACTAAAAGGGATCCTCAGTTCCACTGGAAAACTTGTGGGAGTTGACAAGTTGAAAAATTTTGGAAATCTCCACATAATGATCCAATTCTTGCTTAAAAATAGCCATGTGCTCTGGTGCTTCATATCATTCTCCTTGCATAGAAAGAGGGGAGAGAAAAGGGAATTATAAACACTAAACATATGAATAAGAGACGGTAAAAATGTCATGTTCCTTGGACATGAAAGAGCCAAACTCTGCAGTGGCTGCCCCCACATTCAATGTTAGCATAGCTCTTCCTCCTCATCAGCACTGCACCAATACATGCAACTGCAGGTTGCAGGTGCAAAAGAGGGCTGCAAGTCCTCTGCCCCTGTTGCCTCTAATCATTTTTGAAGTGGTTTGTTCCTCACCCTACCCTCCAGTCAGGCTGATTTTGTGGGTCTCTCCAACAGCTATGGGGATACAAAGTGGAGGGACTTGGAGCGCACAATTTTCTTGTGAGTTTTATTATCGACTCTCTAAGGCTCAGTGAAGTGACCCAAGCCCTGTTTTGTGTTCAGTCCAAGTTTTTTAGGCTTCTCCTCAACAAATGAGACCAAGATAAGTAGTCTCCTGGGCTGGCTGCTCTTGTAGATGAGACTGAAAAGCACATGTCTCTTGGGAAGAGGAGACCTCTGCAGCTAAAAATATATTATGCCATGTAGTATATAATACCATATATCCTTCTGTGCTACTACTCTGAGAAGTTGATTTTCCTCTCCAAAGGACTTATTTATGGCCTAACAGTAGTTCCTAGATGCTTCCTTGTTTATCTTTGTTGTTTTGAAAATGCTGGTTAAATCAAGCACCAATGCAATGTGCTGTCTCTGCTTAATCCTTTCTGAGATGGATGTGTCGATGCAAAGCTGGCAGATAAACCTGGGATTTAGTAAGAAAAAAAGGAGAAGAATGAAATAAACATTAAAAATGGGTAGCAATATTTGGAAGGGATTGCCTGAGTTGTTCCCCCCTTTGCCAGTTTTAATGATCCAGCATTATGTCCATCCTGGCTTTTAACACTGTTTCTCCATTCTTCCTTATTTTTAGGGTTGGTCGACGGCCTGTACTGCTCTTCTCTGTCATATTCATTTTGATATTTGGACTGACTGTGGCACTCTCAGTGAATGTGACCATGTTCAGCACACTCAGGTTTTTCGAGGGATTTTGCCTGGCTGGAATAGTCCTCTCCCTGTATGCGCTGCGTGAGTATTCCTTCACCGCCCATACAAATGGGCTTTTATCGAGTATGTGGTTTGCTGTTCTCTGGCTTCCTGCTTTTGTTCAAGCAGATCAAACCAGAATCATATTGATTGCAAAAGCTTTAGCCTGAATTTTGCTAAGGAGGATTTTTGCAGCAGTCTCTTTAGGTTACTGCAAAGCAGTCTGTGAAGCTGTCTCAGAGTTCATTTTAAAAGTTATAAGGTGGATTGGGTTTGTCTGTTGTTTTTTAAACCTAGAAGTTACCTGGGTCATAGCCATAATGTGTAATGGGAGTAGATTTCACCCTGCAATATTGAGCTCAGTGGGAGACTTTGGCTGCCTCTAGCTGTTTGTACTCTGGCACTTTTCAGAACTTCCTCTATTACTTGCAGAAATATCCTGTGTCCCTGCCTCAGGATTGTAAAGTTACAGCAAAAATATGTTAGAAGACTCTGAAATCCTTTTATCAACTCTTTTTTTTTTTTTTTTTTTTGGTTGGGTAATTTTGGGTTTTTGTTTGGATGTTGTTGTTTTTGTCTGTTTCATGGGGAGGAAAACAATCTTTGAGAGAAACTTGAGGGAAAGCTTGTAAGAAATACCTACATGCTCCCATCTGGGGTGACTAGTAAACTTGTGGCCAGAACATTTGAAAACCCCCTCTGAAGGCCTTACCTTTGGAGGGTGCATCCATGATGCCACCAGCCTAATCTGTGTCCCTTGGATATGTTCCAGAGAGCATCTCCTGCTTCCTTGGCTGTTTGTAATTAACAGGTAGCACCACACCAACCAAAGAAAACACAAAATTTTCTCCTCTTTATTATGGCTCTGGAAAAGTATTATCTAATTATATCCTGGAAGTTGCTGTACAGATCTTCATAAAATTTTATTTACTTCCTATTGTGGATGGTATCTAACCCATGAAGATTTAGCACAGTATCCTTACTTTGCACAGAGTATTTTGTAGTGTTAAGTTCCACAGTTTTTGTTTTATTTTTGGTCTGTGTCATGGGGAGAGAGGCCTGACTGCAACAGACAAGAGTTTGCTCTGTATTGCACTTCATTGTTATACCTGACATGGTACCCAAGATACATGATTTTTTAAATTCTCTTGCCTTTGCTCATGTAATCTCTAGTGAGAATCTTACACCAAAAAATTAAACTACCACTGAAGACATTACACTTTTATTGGGAAGTGGTTTAACCTGTGTGGTTCCCATGGGAGGGGGCTCAACAATTACCAGTGTGATGTTCAGCTGGATAATAGGCTTGTCAGGATTTTTCACAGCCCAGTTGCAGCATGTTAGTTTTTCTTACTTGATCAGGGTTTTTTTCTAACTTTAAAGAGATTGCAACTGATGATTTTCATGGGGAAATGCCAACTAAGTAGAAGTTTGATTCTGGACATTTTTATGATTGGAGTGAAGGAGTGTATGTGTTGCTTTAGACCAGACAATAGCTTGTCAGCCCAGGCTTTCATTCAGAAAATGGCATATTCTAGTTGCTTCATGCACTACTTGGTCCAGAGCAATGATTTGAGTCTGCTATTTTATCCCCACCCCCTCTAAAATTCAGGTGTTGGCTATAACCACTGCTGTCTGGATAGACAATGCCTAAACAGAGCTAGTAGGTGTTAGGATAGATCTGTGTGAAATTAGCTGCAGGCTGAACATCAGCACACTTCTGTGGAGGTGAGAAAATGTGGAAGATGCAGCACCTGCGCCTCTGATGAATCTTCTGACCTTCTGTCTCAAGAGATGAGGGGAGTGAGGTTTTTTTGCTGTATTAAATAATTTAAACAAAAAAAGAAGTTGTCACCTTGGTATAGAGTACTTGCAGAGAAGTAATCCCTAAAGTCTCAAGAGAATGGGAGTTGCAGGGTTTTCTGTTTGGTGGTGGTTTTGATTTTAGTCCTTAACAGATGTAATCTGTTAGGTTTCCTCCCAGTCTTTACTTACTATCTTTTCTGCTGGAATCAGAAAAGTGTGTAAAGTACTCTTATGATTCATAGCTTCTCTTCCCTTTCCCTTAATGGCCTTGATTTCTTCCCCTGGAGATTTGTTGCCCCTGAACTCCCAGCTGGCTGCCCTGAACAGAACAATAGAAAGTGGAAAGTTTGACCTGTTAGTGGCAGCCATTAGCCAAAATTTCCAAAGCTACTGTGCAGGAGAAAACTGCATAGGCTTGCATAGCCTGCAAAGGTAATTAGTCTGCCTCTGGGATCCTTTTACACTGTGTTGAGCTTGCTAGTTGTGCTCGGATTTATGGCCTGCCTGGGGGAAATGGTAAATAACAGTTCAGGATGCTTTGGGAGTGAGAAGATCACCAAAGTGCTGTCTTTAAAACACAGAGCTGCCAAGATTGAGTTGCCTTCGACATCCAAACCACACTCTTCTTTGTAACCTAGTGCTGTTTTCCAAGCTGTGTGCCCCAATGTGCAGAGTGTGCCAGGGATGAGCCCTGCCTTCCATGGAGGGACAGCACGGAGCTGCTGTGCTCCTCTGCGGGCTTTCCTCAGTGCTGTGCTGAGCTCGCTTCTTGTGGCCTCCAAGTACAGCCTCTTCTTGCCTGGAGCTGCTCAGGGCTTATCTGAAGGAACCACCTTGGGATGTTGATTTGTTAAACTGAAAATTTTTCCTGCAGCTGCCGTAGTTTTGTTGGAAGAGGTGTTGCACGTGAAATTTTTAGTGAAGCTGCAGGAAGAGACAGGCTTTGTGCAGGTGATGATGCTTGCTGTGAGGGAGGGAGGCAGAGGAGCAATGAGCCCAGGACTTTCCCCTCCTGGCTGCTGTGGGTCCTTGCATCATCCAGGAGAATGAAAGGCAGCAGATCCTATTCCACTGAGCAAACACATGCAGCTTGGAAAGGCTTTTCTTTCATGCTGATGTGGAACAGGAGGAGCATTTACTGTCTTCCAGAAGTGTTTTCCTGCCTGGAAACGGGTTTTCCTACCAATCTTCATGGGTTCCTGTGCTTCTCAGCAGTTAGCACATATCTTGTATGGTCAGGGACCAGCAAGAATCCTCAGGAAGCTCTTCCCAGGAGGGTACAGTGTCTCCCAATATGCCACACTCAGCAGCAATGTGATGCACAGAGCTGGCTCTGCCTGCTGTGGTGTGCTGGGTGGGTCCCCTACTATCCTTGCTTAGCAGATTTCTGCAGTAATGGGCCATCTCCTGTTGCAGGAGGGTGCTGGGACCAGTGGCAAAATCTCCTGGAGAGAGAAATGGTGAAGGGATGAAGAGGAGTGCTCTGACCATGGTGGCTGGAAGGGCATGTATGGCCTGCCCAGCAGCTAAGTGTAGAAGAGAGTATGGACTGGGGACTGGCGGAAGACAGGTTAAGAGAAGGGAGGGGAAAAGCTGTTTTTTTTCTCAGGGTGCCTTCTGTTTGTTTTTGTTGCTGTGTGCACATCCAGATGGGCATTCTGCCTGTTAGCATGGATTGATGCACAGTGTCACAGCCTTCTGCCCAGCTGAACGACAGGAGGTTTGAGTTTACTCATTGAGGGGAAAGCCCTAAGATGGCTCTGAGAAGAATTGTCCTTTGGACAGGCTGAGAGGGAGAGGAAGAGGTGTGGGAGCCCTGAGCAGGGTCACGGGTGCCTGAGTAATGCCTCTGCTGGTGTCTGTGGAGTTGCAGCAGCAGGCGAGGCATGCCAGTCTTACTGCAGATAGCTCTGCTTGCTCTTGCAGCTCACGTGGGACCAAGTACACTCAGCAAATGTGGAAGTCATGGGAGAGAGCAAATCTGATTACTTTGAGGGTGGGGAGGGTGTTGCATCTGGGTCACTTTGGTCTCACTGGGTCATTGCCTT
Source organism: Hypocryptadius cinnamomeus (assembly GCA_013400635.1). NCBI lineage: Eukaryota > Metazoa > Chordata > Aves > Passeriformes > Zosteropidae > Hypocryptadius > Hypocryptadius cinnamomeus. Next base: position 25,225 of record VYZP01008494.1, on the reverse strand, counting down.
GGCCCTGACTACAGAGCAGCCTTTTCCTGGGTGCTTGTGGGGAAGGGCAGATGCTTTGGCTGGTTCAGCACAGCTCCCTTCCTTAGGGCTCGTTGCCATCAGCTGATACCAGAGCTCTCATGGCTGAGGGAAGGAGTTCCCCCTTCAGCCCCTCTCCTCTCACATCCTGCTGCCCAAGTCAGGCTGGTGCCAGCATCTGCCTGAGCCCTCTGCCAGGCAAGCCACCCACCTTCCCTCTGGAGACCACCAAGCGTGCTGTTGTCAGTGGATTGTGCCCTCTGATCTCGTCCCCTGCTTCCTCTGGGAGATCTGCTGGGCACAGTGTCTCTTGTGCTGCCTGAGCCTGGGGGATAGAGTGGGAGTGGGGGCTCACACTGGGCAGGGCCATTCAATGAACGAAGGAAAAAAAGCCTTCCCTTCCAGCTGTTCATGTCCTGTGCTGTATCTGTTTCACGGTCAGGATCCCTGCTTTTGTCACTTTCTGGAGCCAAAGCTAGGACTTTGGTATTAATTAAGCTATTTAAAGGGAAGGAGAGGAAGGGAAGAGATATTTTTCAGGCAAATGCTTTTGGCAGGTTTAAAGAGCTTCCCATTAAAGTGCTGTACGCTGTCGCTAATGACTGTACCTGAGCTCAGGCAGCGCAAGCCACGGTGTGGATTTGCACACAATTGCAGGCTGTTCAGCAGTTTCATGGGTGACTGAGCTACAGATTATGCTGCAGAATTAGAAAGTCTAGACTTGAATGAACTGGTAAATAAGCTCTGGAAATAGCTTTGCTGGAAAGAAGATGACATCTAAGGTTGGAGCAAGGAAGCAGGGGTGTCCCTCCAATGCATAGTAGCAGAATGAGTGGGCATGTTTCTTCTCTTTCACTGTTGGGAGAAAAAAGGTAGAAACACTGTTGAAAATCACAGGTTGTGTTTCAAAACCCTCTGGAAGCTTGGCAAAGGCTTTCAGACCAGCTAGGATGTCCAGCTGTGATGTATCTTTCTCATTTATAGCTAGGTCAGTCTAACCTGTTACTCCTGCAAATTATACAGGCCGTGATCTGAAAGGCTAAGTGTGTCTTCTTGAGATTTACTTCCTTTTTTAAAGTGTGTCCTGGAAAGCTAGAGCAGAGTGCTAGAAAGTTTGCTGCTGACTGAAGAATGAGGAAGTGCCAAAATGGAGCAGCTCTGAGCGTTGAGCTGCAGTGATGTCAGATTTGTAAAATAATTTTGCTTCCAGTCAGGTGTTAATAGAAAGAGTGAGATTATGTTTTTTTTCTTTTCCTCCTTTATTTTTCAAAAGCATATAGGCTCTGAAATCCTGAAGCATTCCAAGGTTATAATTGATTTCATTCTCCATTTTCCTCTCATGACTCTTCAGTAGCAAGCATGGCCTTGGCAAGGCAGGTGAAGCACTGGAAACAGCAGGCTCTGAAGCTATTCTGTGTAACCTGAACTGGCTCGATAAATAACCCTGCAAAGCATTCCCACATTGTAGGATGTGGAAAACATCTGATTCCTTTCCAGTGCATTGACATGTGAGTTAGCTCTGCAGTAACGTGCAGTTCTCTCCACTGACAGGTCTGTGATAAGATCAAGGTTGTTAAGCCACCTACCTTCTGTTTATGTAACCAGCCTTCCTTTGTCTGAGTCACTCGACAGCAAATCTGGTAGGAGCGATCACAGAGGGATCCACTGAACGAAAAATGTTAACTGGCTCACCTTAAAGTGACCATTAATTGTTAAATGGTGCAGAACCACTTTGTTTTTGAGCCACCACAGGCTGTTCTATTATTGAGCCAGGATGTGATTTTCTGGAAACAGCATTGCTACAGTTTTCGATAGCTTTGTAGGAGAGCTGTTAAAAAAAAAATAGTATGCAGTAGGAGCTCTCCAGCTGCTCAAAAAAAGTGCTGTGCATGCCTTTTATCAAGTGCCTGGGGGTTCAATTTATGCAAGAGTGGAAAAGGTTATTGGAATTACAGTACTCTCCTTATAAGTATAAATCTTCCTGTTCTCCATTGCTTCCCTCACTTTAGTCAAATCACAACTCATAATGGTCTGTTTGTCTCTTTTTCCTCAGTACTTCTGCTGAATTTCCTTCCCTTTTCTGATGGTCAGAGTAGGTATAGGCCCTTCGAAGGACACAACGTCTGCCATTAAGGCATGGACCCTCATCCTTATTTTAACCCCTACACTGTCTTCTGGAGCAGAGGTGTCCTTGAAGCATTGCTGACATATTGTCCTGAATCCTTGAAAAAGTGTACCACTGAAGGCAGCCCACTTGAAATTAATTTATACTAAGTCTTCAAGTGTGCCAAAGGAGAATAAAAGTAGGCTCTTTCTAAAGCTCCTTGGAAGGTTAGAAGATGTTTGCTTGATGCAGATATTGCAGCAAATACAATTTTAATCAATTTTTCCATTTCAGTTGCTGAAAATCTTGTGTGTTGTCAATGTGACAAAAAGCCTAAGTAATTAATTTTATTTGAGGTACTTTTTCTATGACTGGTCAATTGTGAATGCAATTAAGATGGAACACTGCAGTTGTTGCACTTGTGATGGTGACAATCAGATGAGATTACACTTGCAAATTCCCCAGCTCAGAACACAGCTAGCATTTTTACTACTTTATGTGTTTGTCTTTTAATTGTTCCAGACCAGCTCCAACACTCTGGGTATGCACAGTCTGCAAAATCTTATCTTCTGTTACACTTTTAGGGATTTTTTTTAATTGGTGGGGTTTCTTTTTTTTTGTTCTGAGCAATGTCAAATAGATTCATAAGTCTGTTGCACAGTTGAAAGCTTGCTGCCACTGAAAGGAAATGAGAGGGGCTTTTCTCTTCCTCTTCCAAATTCCTTTGCATTGTCTCAGCTGCTCACACAACTAATGACTTCAGAGTATAAGGGAGTGTTTAAAATGGATAGTTAAATCCAAAAAGTTGCCTTTCACTTGCAGTTCTTTGACTCAGCTGGTGTTATAGCCTCACTGTAAGAATAAATTGTGAAGTGTCTGTTCCCTTTGTTCATTTGTTGGGATTTTTCCCTCTTGCTGTAAGACAGCTGCTAAATAGCTTTTTCTTGCTATATAGATCCAAGCTAGTGTTCTGTGTTCTGTGGGGTGGCTGGTAAAAGCTTCCCGTAACACATGTGCATCCATCCATGCAGGCCATGTCCAAGTGACTTTGGTTTTTTGAATCTTATTAATTTTTCCTAGCAGGAAGCTAAATTTTTGCAGAGAGTATCAGAGAGAAGTTGTACATATAAAGCCCAGTGTGCTGAGACTGTTGGCTTACTGAGTTTTAGTTGCCCTATTCCTCATCTGTGTCCCGGCACTTGGCAGCATTTGAAAACAGGATGGGCTAGTGTTGGAAATGAGAGGAGCAGTGACATTCTCAAGAGTTGCACTTAAGACAGGCAGCATTCAGGGTTGGACTTGTTTTTCCCTCAGATGCTTCTTCCAGTGAGGGCACAGACATACACACATTTTTTTGTGTGTGCGTGTGCCAACTTTCTGCTGCAGAAGGAAGGATGCATAGGTTCATAAATCACCTAGGAATGAACAGTGCTTTCCTTCCCTTTCCTGCCTATCCCTACAGGTTAGCTTGTCAGGAAACAAGCCAAGTTATAGCAACAGGATGTGCATAGAGGAAAAGCCATGTCTATGTAGAAGGTGCATTTAGAAGTTATCTGTAGTGACTTTGAATGTTCAAGTCCAGCAACAAATGTCAGTGCACAAATTCACATAAATATTTATGTGCCTTTCAAGGGGAACCATAATTAAACAAAGCTAGCCAAATTCCCATCCCTAGTCACGCAGACATGACTCCTATTTTCTCACTTACAAATAATATAACCCTCTGGGATTTTTACTAGTTCAAGTTAATTAAATTTCACTCAAAGCATGAAATTTCCAGGCAGTGCTCATTGCAGTAATTCTGCAAGTGTGTATTATTTAGTCAGATATAATAAAAAGTTACTTTTGTTTTAATTCTTCATTTTATTTGTTGACAGTGTACAGAATTTAATCATAAACACCATACCAGTGCTTGTATCGCACATTTTTCTTTCTTCTTTTAAAGAAAATTCCTTGCTGTAGCATTGTGAATGAATTTGTTCATAAGTTATATGCTGCAATTATTGATGGACCTAAAAGTATGAGCTACGTTTTTGTTTTTTGAGAATATCTGGTCCCTTCTTAAATGACTTGTACAGACACTTTTGTAGTTTTTAGAGATAAGTTGAGACCTAAGTGCTTGCTAATATCTTGGAAACTTGTTTGTTCACGTTCTTTGAATTCTGGCTATGGTATGACTTGTGAGAGAAGAAATCAGTTTACTGAAGTCTAATGGATGATGTGCAAATCTTTGCACTACTCCAGTTTTAGATATATATGCTATGTGTCTGCTTTAGTTACGTATACATTCAGTATGGAATCTTTTGCAACAATTATTGAATTTAGGCCTGGTAAAAAGCCCAGACAGTGCACTAGAGAAAAAGGGTGTTTGAAGAAGGTTCAGTGGCTTGGAAATATAGCAGTCCCTTGATGAAGTGCCTGTGCTGAGCTGTGGAAGAAAGCACAGTCCAGTACTTGCAGTACAGATCAGAAATGGATACATTTGGATCCATGTTCTTGCGCCTCTCTGGGTGATGTCCCCAGCTCCTAGATGTCCCAGCATTTCTCTCTAACTGGCTTGTGCTTGGAGGAATTCTTGGCAGGCTAACAATTCTTGTGGTCTCTCCTTCCAGCTTTCTGCCCTAGTCCCATGGCAGACACCACCCTCTTGTACAGCAATGCCTCAGCCCTCTCCCTTGCAGTCAGGATTTAACTGCAAATACATCTCCATCCGTGGCTTAGCTCACATAATCAATGCACTAGGTTAAGGACATGCATTTCATTCTGCTGTTGTTTATTCTCTGAGGAGAATAATCTCTGGCAGAAGCAGCAGGGAAGAGCAGTGTTTGCGCATGCCTCGGCTGGACTGGGACCTGAGAAGTGCCGTGGTGCAGTGGAGGAGGGCAAGCTCTGCTGGAGCACTGTGCACTGGAATTCTGATTTTTTTTTGTTAAAAATGCAGACTGGAGAACCTGTGTGTCCTGGTACTAAGACATAGGTAGGCTACTTACTGTTACTGGTATCCAGACACTTGAGATTAATTCCCTGGGGAAACAAGGAGGTCATTTTCTCTATGAAGCACTGAGTTCAACAGATATTTAAGCCCCACAGTTGTTGTCCAAAATAAATAAGTAAATGGATCCCTAGAGTTTTCTGCTTGATGTGAAACTGCTGTCCAGAAGGAACAAAGTGTCAGCCTGCCAGCTCTTCAGGGACTTTTTCCAGTTCCACTGTTGCTTCCACTCAGATTTCAGTCCTGTTCTTGGAGGCACTGTAGCTTTCTCCTGGATATGGAGCACTCGATTAGCAGAGTCAGAAGAAAGTAAAGTAACAAAAAAAGCACTGGAAGCAGAATCAATAATGTGGTGAGGCAAAAAGCAATATAAGGGAAGAATTTCTGTGGGGTTTTATAGTATTATAGCAAACAAAAATGGATTGAAGGCAGGAAGGAAAAATAAGAGCAACTTAAAGATTGTGTAATGCTGGAAGTAGCTTATGCGGTGAAATTGCAACCAGTGTTCCTAATAACATCCCATTTTTGTTTCATTTATAGCTTTGACTTTGAAAGGTTTGGTTTGGGTTCTTTGCCTAGAACTTGACTGACTTGTTTTTCAATGCGGAAAGCCAAATCTGTCTTTCTAGGAAGCTTGAGGAAAATTAATTAAAGAGCTTTTGAATTATAGATCCATTAAAAATGACTCTGCTTTGAAAGCTAAATAAATAAATTAAACTGTCAGTGTTTGTCATCTGTTGAAAAGAAATTGTTTCTCTTGTATCTGTACAACAGAGAAACCCAATTACTGAACTCCAATGCTTTGGAATTTGGGCAGGAGAAGCTTTGATTATATCAACCTTGACTGTACTCATATGAGTCTTTTCAGGTGTCATTTGTGAGTTTAGAATAATGAATCAGCCGTTGTCCCATGCTGTCCAATCAGTTCTCCTATTCTGCCTTTTTTTTTCCTTTAGTGTCTGTGCTAAGTCTGGAACAAAATATGCAAAATCCAATCTGCATCTTGCAAACCTTTAACCTGATGGATTTGACTTCTGCAGGAGACAGACTTCATCCTTTTTAACTGAGTGTTTTATTTCAATGAAAAAGCATTCATGCAGGTGCCTTTCCTCCCTTCCTGACCTTTCCTTTAATGGTGGTCTTTCCCTGAGGATAAGTGTTTCATATGGGTCTAGGGTTAGTAACACGTGCCGAAGCAGAGAATAAGAATAGCAAATGCATGACCCAAAGAGGAAAAATAAAAAAAACCCCATACTATACAGTATGTACCACAACTGCCTCCTCTCTCATGCTGTGATAAAAGACAATGTGGCAGATATTTTTCTAAAATAAGAAATGTGCTCCAATCCAATGAAGAATAATAGCAGCAATTAAAGATTTTGTGCCCTAATTGTTTTGGAAACAAAAAGATGGCCAGACAGAGCTGGCAGCATGTCGTGCTGGCATGTGTGAATGTGAGTAGCACTGCTGCCTCAGTGCTATCCTTTGCTGGGATCCTGGCTGGGAGGTTTTTAGTACCTGGTGGGACTTGCATTGGGCATACCAGTGCTTTTTCCTGCCAGAACAGCTTTGGATTTGACTTCTGACTAGGATACTTTTATTTTACTATAATCTCTATCCCTCCTTCAGGCCACAGAAGCATGTCCTGCTTGCCCAGTGCTGCTCAGCTGCCAGCCAACAGCTGCAGTGTGGCTCTGCCCATGGCAGTGCTGTGCAGGTGGAACACCTCACAGGAGTGGGCTTCTGGCAGAAATAACCCACCTGCCTGTCCAAGCACGACAAGGCCTTTTGTTTATGTGTCTGATCCTTTCTGCCCTGATTCTGGGAGTAGTTAAAAATCTCAAAATGACAGTGCAGGAGGAACAGGCTGTGGCTGTTGCCCTGCAGGAGAATCTGACAGCCGCTCAGGGACAGCCTAAGCTGCCCTGGCTCTGCCTGGTCTGGGAATGTCCATCCTGCCCTGGCTGGTGCTCCCACCTACTGCTGGCCCTGCAGTGAACTGATTCAGCAGTGTAAACAAGCAGAAAACTGTTGATTTGGTTGTTTGGTTTGGCTTTAAGTCAGTTTTCCCCTGGTCTTTCTCCTCCCAAAAGCTCACTGCAGGGTGGAATCGGCAGAGGCAGAAAAGGTGGAGTGAAGGACCATGTACCTAGGGAGTCAAGGAGAGAGGAGGGACTGCAAGGGCCATGGTATAAATTTGCCTTGCCATAATGCCCTGCTGTAGAAGCAGTTTAAGAGCCCTTGCAGCTTGCTTGAAGTGCAAATGAATCAATTCTTGCAAGCTTACTGCAGCAACCTCGGGTCAGGAAATTCCCTTGGTGTAAACAGATTAGTCTGTTGCAAGTCATGGTGAAGCTTGACTTAATTCAGTGTGGGTCATTCTCAAATGTGGGATTTAAAACTTATTTCTTGCGGGCTTTTTAAAGATTAGGCAGTGTTTAATTGCATCTTGGCAGAGATAGCAGGTTTAATACATAGAGAAACATATGTCTTGGACAGGTTGATGCTTCTTTTCAGGATAGCTGTCTTTGAAGGAGTAGCAGATGGAAGTCCTTCCACCTTTTCAACACACTGACTAACTTCCAGAAAAGCAGATAAACTGGCAGCTGAGAAAAGCAATTCTTAAAAATAATTTACAGAGATCTGTGTGGCTTTAACTTTATTTATTTAAGCTTTCAGAGTGAGAAGCCTGGCTTTGGATTTATTGAAAACTTCTGAAGCTCAGTTGGAGAACCAAATATGATCAGGCCCTAGTTATGAGATTTCCACTTTTCTGGCTGGCTTTTCTTAGCAACATCCAAATTAGTGAATAAATAAAACCCTTCAGTCTGCTGATGACAACAAAAAATCTGTGATTCAGACCAAAACATCTTGGTCGTGAACTTGGCAGTGCTAACCTGGAAGAGCAGAAATGCAGACCATCAATCTGATATTTCAGTACCGTAAAGAGTTTCTTTGAAAAGGTCATTTTGTTGCTGTCCCATCTGTTTACTCAGTAAATTTCACCCTTCAATGAGACTAAATTTTATTTTTTGGCTTTGGGATAAGAAAGATTAGGTCTTGGACTGGAGGGGCCGAGATGATGATGTTTGTGTCTAGGATAAAGATGCTGAAAGATGTTCTCTGTGCTGAATTATCTGTCAAGCTCCTATAACCTTGGTCTTTTAATCAGAACATTTTCAAAGTCTTTGGGATTGTCAAAGTGTGGTTTTGTTTTTGCTTGGTTGGTTTTGTTTTTTGTGGTTTGGGGGTTTTGTTGTTTTCTTTTGTTTTTTAAATTATTATTTCAGCTTTCTGAATTAATTTTTGATAGCTAGTTAGGTGGCTGCCTGAGAATGTCTGGCTACAGCATGCCCATTTCTATTTGAAAATGTACTGTGTGAAGTAGAAAATACAAAAGGAAGCTTCTGGATTTATGTGTTTAGGCTTCAGCTGTGTCTCCTGTTTGTTTTGTTATAAATGGCAGTACTGAAAACTGTACTCGCTGAAAATGAGTTTCACTTTCTTAACAGTGGAATGAGATAGTGCTTATTCTTTGGAGAAGACATCTATGAGAAAGGTACACTACAACACTTGTTATAATATATTAGGAGTGTTCACTAAGATTTATGTGAAAACAGGTTTTCCCTGATGATTCTGAATTGGAATACTGGTCTGCAATATCTTATACACAATTCTAATTTCAAACAGAATTTTAGTAACTTAAATTAAAGCTGCTACTGCAAGAAGGCTAAATGCCAAAGCAAACTATATTTAAGCTGATTTTTCTAATATACTGCATGGTAGTTACACTTGTACAACGTGTAATTGGTATGAAATGGCACTTTTGAAATCTAAACCTTGAGACAATTTCAAGACAAGCATTCCGTTTAAAATCCATTAGGTTTAATTTCACTTAACAGTAAATGTAAAATTATCACACATTTGAGTAACCTAAACATACAATCTGTTGAAACTTCCCTTTTCTGTTTGTTCTGCAAACTGGTGAATGAGGACGGGAATAGCATGTGGTGGGCAAAGCCATTCCACGCTGTCTGTACCTGGAGATCTTGGCAGCAGCACAGGTACCTCTGGAACAGCCTGATCCTGCCCTGGCACAGGTACCTGTGGAGAGAGGTGCTGTCAGTGTGGTGTGCCTCTGGAGGCCAGCAGAGCTGCTGCCTAGGTGGTCATTTGCCCATTCCTCAGAGTACTGGTGTTCCCCTGAAGGTCTTTAAGGAAAAGTCTTACTGCATGGGAGCTGTGCTGCAACTGTGATGCTGTTAAGATACCGATGCTCAGTAATTATTGGATGTAGCTGTTAACAGGATATTCCTGTTAATGTGCTCACCATGTAGGAGAAATGTGTTTGCATTCCTGTTACTGCACCTTAACTCACAACCTGGGGGAATCCCAGCAGCTGCTGGTGCAGGGAGCAGCAGCCCTGCTCACCTGCATTCCACTCTGCATCTGCTTCCTCTCTCCTGGCTTAGTTCAGCCACATAATCCAGCCAACAAATTAACAAAAATTCAATTTGCTGAGCCGATTTCCTGCTCTTTTGTTGAAATATCAGTTTAGGCAGCAAACATATGCAAATGTTGGAGGTAAATGCCAGGGGAGGTGAGAATGCTGGAAGGTGGACTTTTGTGATGGGGTAACAAACTGCATCCTGACTAGCATTATCTCCTGAAGCTAAATCTGAAAACTGAACAAAAATGTAGCCATACATTACAGCTCTCAGAGAACACTGCCAGAGTCAGAATTTTCTGCCACATGTTGACACCTCCTGAATTTTGCCTATTTGGCTGGTTTTGTAGCTGCACTCAAAATCAGCCGTGCGAGGTGATGTGGCTTAAACAAAATAAATCAAAAATACTTTCAAAATATTACTCCCACCACTGTCTGTCTCTCCTCTGTTTTTTTGACAGATCCACCCTAGGATTATTGTGTGTTTGCAATAGCAGTGGCATTGGCAATAAGGGAACCATAGGCAGTAGCGTGCTCTTTCCTTCTCATACCACAATGTCTCTGTGCTTTTAGGATGAACTATACTTAGATGAGTTTGTTGTGTACTGCAGAGTACACTTCAGGTGGAGCAAAATCAAAAGGGAAAAAATCAGAGCATCCTTCTGTGAGGAAAATTAAATTCTTGAAGTGTAAAATTTTCTAATGGCACCACACAACTTTGTCTGACATGGCTACAGTCTTTGGCCCCCCTAAAGGAAGTGAAAGAAATGATGGGTGAGGAATGGTGCATGTATGGATTGCAGCTGAGCTGGCCACCCTCCCATGGAAAGGTCAGGGAGAGGAAGAGACTCTCACTGAACTGTTTTTAGTGGCAAGTTGTGGTCTTTTTTCATTTGGAATTCTGGAATACTAGCAGTAGACCTAGCAAAGATAGATGAGTGGGTGAATGGCAGCAAACAGGTCAAAGGCACATGATGAAGCACTAAAAGGAAACTATGGCATATGGGAGGATGTGTCTTAGAGGAGGGAAAGATTGCCTAGAAATAAATGTATGTAAATAAAAATAAATATATATGCACGTGAGTGTGTATATGTATACACATATACACATATTTCTTCTTTGAAAACTGTACTGTATTGTGATAGAAACTTTCTACAGAAAATATTTGGCTTTCCTGGCATCTCCCTGTGCTGGAGAAACCATGGGTGTTTTGTTTTGGGTCACATTTAATGTCTGTGGTCTCTGGAGATAATGTGTTATTTTCAGATACAATAATATGTTACTTTTAAATGCTATGTGTGTTTTATTCCTCATGTCTGGATTCCTGGATCACGTTTTCATTGCAGATTCTTTCCTTGCTAAACTAGTCTGTTGTATCATGGGAATCCTTAAGCAACAAGGACAGATTCAGTGAAAGCAGATGTCAATATTAAAATTTCTTATGGGATAGAAACTCCCTGTCCCACAGAGACAGCATGTATAATCTATTGTTGGCATAGTCTCCCACGCGATTCCTTCACATCTCTTCCTCTTCATCAAGTTCTTAGTGACCAGAGACTGGCTTTCAGAAAACACTGTAATGCAGAATGGCCTGGAACAGGCACAGGGGCTGACTCTGGGGGATGGCTGTACAGGGCTGAGTTGGGCTCCATCCTTGTGGGTCACTTCCAGCTCAGTATGTTGTGTGATTTGATACTTGTGTGCAACGTGGACATTTGGTGGGAGAGGCAGCAAATCTGCAGACATTACTCCTGGTGTCCTGCACACCACTGGAATTTGCTGAAACAAATTCCCAAGTGCTGGTGTCTGTGTTTTCTTCATTTCTATTGTATCCTTTTTGTGGAAGTTGGAAGCATTTAATCTTTTTTTGTACCTTATCCCCTTAAGATAGTGTGGTGAAAAAGCACAGTGCAAACTTAGTTATTCATGTGATGATAAAATTGATATGAGATCAGGCAGTCAATTGACAAGCAGTAAACACAGGCTTTTGAATTCTAGAACGCTTGAGTGCTTGGTTCCTTTTGTAATATTAATGTATTGCATGTGATATAAGAGGAGACTTTTGTGTATGTGCATGATCTCTTAGGCTTGTCTGGAGTGATGGAAATTCCTTATGGTGGCACCAAGCAGCTTTGCTGTGAGCCTGGAGCCTTTGACATTAACACCTTGGCAAACTCTCCACTGTCACTTGCATTGCCTCAAGAACCTTGATGCTGCTCGTGGAGCTGTGGTGAGGGACACAGAGGGAGCTAGCCATGCTCCTAGGAATGCCTGCTTGCCAGATAACTGCAAAAGTTGGGCTGGTACTCCAAAATTGTGTGCAAAGATGTGTGCTGTGCAGTGCCTGGCCAGCGGGTACACAGGCATGTGTGACACAGGAATGTTTCCTTGTATGATAGCCACAGACTGATGGAATGTGGCTGGAAAGCACAGGGAGCATGTGGGTGGGTTGTGGAGGTGGTGTTTTGACCTCTAGTCCAGACTGCTCTGTCTTATGCTTTCCTAAAGCAGTATAAATTTTTGTTTTCTGGTTTATGTTAGCAAAGGGTCACATAAATTATGCATGTGTAGATGTTCTCTCATAAAATCATAATAAAGAAACACAACAGCAAAATCAAAAGTCCTGGATTCTCTGCCAATGCTTTTACATTCTAACTCGTAATTTCCAAGTTAGAATGTAAAATTGAATTATTTCTCAGCTTAGGGATGTTTTCTTGTTTAAAAAAGAAGAGGAAAAAAAGGTGAAGTCCCAAAGGATGCTATTGCCTTGAAGTGTTGGTATGGAAAAAGATTATGGGATGCCCTGCAGTCAGCAAATCCGTTTTGATCTGGTTTGAATGCTCCTCACTTGACCAAAAGCACATAATGTGTGTGTGTGTTTCTGCATTACTATTGATCCTAATTTCCAGGCAGTGCCACTTAATGGCTTTTGCTCTTTTGGAGACAAAGAGAGGCCTGGGCTGACTTTCCCAGCCGTGCCAGTGTCATCTGTCCCTGAAATGTCCTCCACCCCAGCAGCCAGCACTTCTCCCCAGAGCGCCACGCCGCTGGCGTTAGCATTGCTCACCGCACTTGGTTTCTTCCTTGACACAGCTCCTTAATGAAACACCTGATGAGTCAGTGTTAACTAATCTCACTTGGGTGTATGGCTGTCACCTCCCTGGAGAAGTTCTGTCTGTGTCTTGAGAATGCTGTGAACCAGAGAGATGGTTTGCATTCAGCTGCAGCTTCTTTCTCCACATCATTTTAGAATTCGGTACCTGTAGGGATAGCAAATCGGAAGTGAAAGTGGCACAAGCAGAAGGAAATATATGTGTCTCTTGCTCCCTCAGGCAGCACTTTTACATAAGAGGGACACTTTAGAGATGCATATTGAAATTTATTTCATCTTTCTGCCCCATTAAACAAGCAATTGGTTTTCAACAGCAGCTCGCAGATGAATCTGAGTCAAAGCAGGATGATTAACTGGAGGACAGCCAGCTTGGCCATTGTTTGTCCTCTCCTGTTTAATACTCAGTGTATAGTGATACACTCATTAGAGACTTCAAACTCCTCCCTTTGAGAGACAATAAGTAAATTAATCAGCTGAGAAATTGCTGAGATTCCAGCCTCCCTACCAACATTTTCATTTAACCATGTTGAATACTGCTAGCTGGAGTTGCTCAACTCAATGACTCACAGCCAAACACTGTAAAACATTATTTTTGCTTTTCTGCATTTCCTATCTATAAATGGGTGGTTTAGAGTTCAGTTGGGTTGAATACACTGAGGTGAAGTTTAATTCCTGTCAGCTGATAACAACTATTCTTCATTCAAACACAGAATGCGCTCTGCTTTCACTCACAAAACTGGGTGATGTTTGCATGTACATATCAGCAACTACAAAACTACCATGTCTTGAGGGCACATGTGCCCATCCCTCTTCTGAATATGTGAGTTCTGGGTGTTTTAGTGACTAACCTGACTTTAGAAAGGTAAGGATGATAAGGAGTGTCTCTTCAAACTCCAACAGGCCTAATCTCTTATATCCCAGTATTTGCCATCCCAGTCATTTTAAAGGAAAAATAGGTGTACTTAAAAACCCTTAATCATTGTCGTGTTCCCTCTTTTGGTTTGTTGGTCAGGGAAGCAAATGTACTCTATACTTATGGGTGCTGACAGGAGAGGAGATAGAAAGATGGAGGAAAATGCTACTGCTGTGTGCACTGTGCCTCTTAGCCAATTTAAACCACCATTTTCATCAATTTCCCTTTGTAAGAACAATTTAGAAAATATAACTGTTGCTATCTACAGGGAAGGGGGAGTGAATCTATAAATTGAAGTTCAAGGTTATTGGTGCCCTTATCTCTCTTTAATATAGGTATATGTCTCTGAGCTGCTGAATATTTTTATTGCTGCTGGTTTAATAATTAATCTACCCTTTGGAAGATGCAGGCTTTTTGCCTGGGATTAATGCACTCTTAACATCCCCGTGTCTACCACCTTATCCTGAAAGCTAAGTGGTACCACAAGAATCTGCTGCAGGGGGCTTGTTCCATCTTTGATCGTGTGTTCATATGTCTTCATAGAAAGCATTTTTAATCCCTCTCTGCTGCCAGGTTCAGACATAAAATCTCCAGTGCTGTTCTACAAATCTCTTCCGCATTAGCTTGGAGGGCTGGTGCATTAGCAACTAGCAATGGTAAATGGCAGGTTTCTCTGAACCAGGCTATGAAAGAAGGTGTGTGCGTGACTGAAAGGGCTGTTGCACATCTGTCCCCAGCTAGGAGTGGGGTAATGTGTGCCTTTAAACACAAATCTTGCTGCCTATGGGGTAAACTCCTTCCCCCATATCAATGACTGGGTCAGTTCAGGGCCTTTCTGTGCTTTCTAGGGAGAGACCTTGCTTGGTGAGATGTTACTTGGACCTGTCAGCAGGCACTGCAGATTTTTAGTGCCTGTGTGCTTTGTGTTTTTCCTCTCCCGTCTTGTTGGTGTAGAAAAATGCTGAATTAGTATATAATGTCTGTCACAGTGAAAGTGGGGTGAAGCAGGATGCTGAGCTTCTCCTATTTGCTTGTGGAGATCCCATTAGGTTTCCTGATGGAATGTTCTGAAATGAGAAGTTCTTGCTTTTGTCAAATGGGAGAATCAATACTGCATGCCATGCTCTGCCCTGTTCACCATTCTGATTTCCATCAAATGTAAGTGATGCCTGCTATGGACTGCATGCTGTGCATGCTCCAGTGTGTCATTCAGGAGGAAGAATCTCCATCTGTGTGTTGAGCATCATGCTAGGCAAGATGGGATGAAGGAAAACCTCTTTTATCCTTTAAGGTGTTTGATGTATTTCTGATCCCTGTGATAAAGGGAAGAGAAGTGAGGCTGGGATGTGGGATAACAGAAGTGTGGAGAGTGACTGAGGCAACACACTTGTCTCAAGATAGTTTTTGTGCTGCTAAGAGGGAAGTGTTTTGTTGAAGGCAATTGCTCTAGGGCAGCCAGTTATGCAAGCCCTCCTAACTATGAATAGAGGGATACCTCTGTGGGAGAGTGGATGAAGCAGAAGGAATGATAATAGGAGCTGCTGAAACTGCATCTGTGTACTGGGGAGAGGGAAGGAACGAGGAAACTTAGGATAGAAACAAGTAATAACAGGATTCTGACTCCATCATGTATTTCTGAAACACTGGAAAGAGAGATGAAAATGAGGAGTCCTGATTTCTAACAAGAGTTGTTTCCAGCTAGTCTGTGGAGTGACTTAGTGGCCCATATAAGCCTTTTGAATAGATCCCTTTCCTGTTGTGTTTGCACTTGATTTTTTCATATATCCAGAGTTTGAATTCTGAAGGTCTCTTCAGCAGCTCCAATTGCATCTGAGCACAATCTTCCTTGGTGGGAGGTGTTTTTTTCCTATTTGTAGCAGCAGTCCATGCAGTTAAGAGCACATGATGTTTACCTTCATGGCTGAAGCCATGGTTTTAACCCAGGTTTCCAGAGGCAAAAAGTTTTGTTTTTCTGCCTCATTGAACTGTTTTTAATTCAGTTAGGGCATTCTTCAGTCTCCAAATGACGTCGTACAGATTGTCTAGAAGCAATGGAACAGCATGGTCGTACAGCCCCGCCTCGCTGGTGGGCAAGTTTTCACTTAAACCAGGCTTTGTTCCCTGTGGAACTGCTGTAGCTGCACACACAAGGAGCACTGGCTACAATTGATGGCTGGGAGGAACACTATTTTTCAATCTGGAGTTCTTCTTTCCTCGTTTTTTTCAGCCTCAGCAGAATATCTGCCTCTAGTGCAAGGGTGCCCCATCAGAACAAAGTTATTGCCATTCCCATGAAAATCATGGAAATACAAGATTCTTAATTTTATTTCAACTGTGGTTGAGCACACAAATTTCTAGATTTGCAATGTTATACAATTTAGCTTGGTCGGTTGCTGCAACAGTGACACTTTAAACCATCAGAAATACTGCTTTTTGTTGTAAAACCATATGGATTTTACATTATAAACAGTGATTACTAATTTCATTCTCTGAAATTTAGCTTTCTGTAAGGAATAGTTGTATAAAATGAGAACAAAGCCCTAACAGCTCATAGTGTAGTTGTGTTGGTGATGTGAGTTGGTTAGCACAGGCTCAAGTACTCTTCCTTCCAGGAGCTGAAGAGGATGATTTTGTGCTGGGATTACACAGAGCTTCTCTTAGGGAGCCAGTTCTGTGTACAGCATCCACAGATTCTCAAGAGGTTTGTTTTGAAACAACAAACTATTATTTTTATGCTGCCCTGGCTGTAGTCCATCTGCATTGTAGGGGTAATAAAGTGTCCCCTCTTGTTTCCCTTCGCATTAGAGTCTTTATCCATTCTCTCTGTCTACTCCACATGCACCACACAACTTATTATTGTCTGTAATTAGTATTTGAGCTGTTCTCAGCTTATAACTATTTATTTGTCTTGGAAACTGGCCAGTGTTTTCCATGGGATTGCTTCTCTTTGTTGTAGCTGTTATAGTCAGGATGGTTTAGGCAAAGCAATGCAACAGTTGGTTTTGGGGCACCAAAGGCTAGTTGAGGTCTCAGAAACCTTGTTTTGCAGCCCAGAAGTGCACACTGCCCCATCCATGGCAGATAGTAAGTGCTATCTCTTGCACTTCCTGCAAAACATGAGGGTTTTACTTGCAGGGATCAGTGGTGGTTTGTGATTACAGAGTGTGCTGTAGGAGATGATTGTACTGATTTCTGGTTAACTGACAGCAGAACAGAGTAAAGCAAGTTTTGGCTTGGTGGAAGGGCAAAGCTGGCATTCAAGGATTACCTTCAGTGGTCTGAAAATGCCTTCTTTACAGACATGGGACAACATTTTCTCAGTAAGAGTGTGGGTCGACCTAACTAAGCTGTTCTCCCTGGACAATGTTTGTTTCTCAGGTCACTGCAGTGGTTGTTTCAATCAAGTTTTTCACTTGTATTGAAACTGTCCTAGAGTGCCATGAGTGCAGGTGTCAAACTTTGTCCCTAGGCAATGATTTTATTTGAAGCCGAAGGAGTTCAAGAAGCCAAGATAACTTAATGTGGGCTTCACCCATGAGGTTTCTGCTGCTTTTATTATTTTTTTCCCATAGCAAAAGCTGGTGAAGTATAGAAAGAAGTCTTTGTGACCTCATAATTGAATAAAATGAGACTGCTAATTATGTCTGGAAGGATTGTTAGGTTGTCATCAATATTTCTCTTCACATTTAGGCCCACAGACTTTCTGTTTTAAGAAGAGAAGAATTCAGGGTGGATGTTACTGCAGTCTATAGACTTTACTCATTTTCTTTTTTTGTGTGTTTCTGCATGGATTTATTTGGGAAGGTTAATTGCTGGGTGAATCTGTCTGCCTTGACAATCAATGTTCCTGGGCAAACAAAGGGTTATAATTTTATTACCCCACAAATGAGACTTGAAAGGTTTGCTTTATCTTTGTTTCCCTTGTAAAGGGAAAAAGCAGGACAGAAGGCGGAAGAGATGCTGCTCTCTGGGTGGTGCCTGCTTGTTCCCTGCCCCTGGAGGAGTGGGAGATCTCTTAGGAGGAGCACCACAGAGCCCGTGATACTGTGAAGACCATTCCAGCTGTGTTACAGCTTTTCAGGAATGCAGAGAGGGGAAGAAGGTGTTGTGCTTTGTGGGTATTTCGCTCTAACCAAGCTGTCAGGAGGAGGAGGCAGCTCGATCCAGGTTATCTGTTGTTCTGGCTGTGTTCCTCTGCTTTCCTACCCCATCATGCCTCTCCCTAACTTCCTGGCAGTCATATCCCATGGCATGCTCTTTTCACCCCATTTCAGGCCATGCAGCAGTAGTACAAGAGAGTCTTTGTTTAGCTGGAGTGCTGTATCTGAATGCTGTGAAAAGCATTGTGGCAGCTGCCTATGTTTGAGACTGTGCTTGGGGATGTCTCCGAGGGGATCTATGTGGCCAGCACCCTCTGAGCTGAGCAGCAGAGCTGTAGGGAGGCTTTAGGGGTACAGGAAGGATGCTGTAATGTGAACTGCATGGAAACACACTGGTTGTCAGTGCCATGGAAGTGTTTTCGCAGAGCAGCTTCTCTGTGTTGATGTCACAGCAAAGCGAGTCTAAGGATATCCATGAAATAGGAAAAACTTCTTTGACGTCTGACCAGTGATATAGAGGCCAGAGAGAGCCGTGGTGGCAGCTGCATCATCCACTTGCAGAAAGAATACCAGTTCTTGGGGAACTTCTCAAGGCTACCAGCAAGGTGTTTTCCTTCACTGCCCAGCTCCTTGGCCATGCTGTGTCCCCGGGCCAGCCCGTGTCTGTATTATTGTGGCCCAGCATTCTGTACCAAAAGCCATCAAGCAGAGCTGTCCTGGGGAGGCCACTGGCACTACAAGAAGCCCTATTCTGAGTCAGCGTGTTGATGCTGTGCTGCAAGTGCATCTTGTTCAAAGGCTGTGCTAATTATAAATTGGTCTTGGGAGCTGAGGATAAAAATATCTTTAGTCAGCCTGTCTCTGTAAACAACCTGTGATGCTATTTGGAAATGTGGTGTAGTTTTCATGTTGCAGGGAGTGTGTATGTGTGTGAATGACTTCAGCAGCCAAAGTGCAGAGCTTCCTTGTGGTCAGGCTGACAAATAAAGCAGTGAAGGAATTTTTTTGCATGCTAGAGATGGCAAAGTGGATATTCATTATATTCTTTTCCACGCGCTTAGGGGAGAAATTCAAGTTTACCTCAGGATTGTAGGAGGAAGGGTGTTTATTATGCCAAGCATATGCTGTAATAGTACCTTCTTTTTTATAAATAAAAAAATGCCTTTGTAACACCTTCTCTGTTATGGCCATATGAATTTGGGTGGAGTCTCTCCTGTACATTGCAGAAGAGCATTTGCTTCTGTGGTGCAAGAAATCAGCTGGTTCACTGCTAAATCTAATACTGATGTGTACTGTTATCTGCAAGGTAAGTTTTCCTACTGGGAAGGGGGTGCCAGAGGCAAGACGAAGAGCTGGGTGCCAGCTGCCAGCAGCAGACACACAGGGGAGCACCCACATCTCCGTAACAGGACCTGTCTGCACAGCTGAAAGCTGCTGCAAAGTGGCAGCGAGACGAAACCCCACAGCCTCCTTTGGCTGTCTCGAGGCTGATCCTGACACATCTGTCACTTGGCTCCTAGTGGAGCTGAGTCCCCTGTGAACACCCCCTGACCATGTTTCAGGCAAACCTTCAAATGGATGCTGGGTGTTTGGGAAGATGAATTATGCGAGCATGCTTTTCAGGGAGGTAAAAGCACTTTGCTATTCCTTTGTTCTTCAGCTCCGCTGTGACTCAAACCAGGATGGTGCAATGTTTCCAGTTTCCTTAGGGTAATGCATCTTACTGTAGGTCCTGGGCTTCCCTATGTTGTGTGTTCTGCTTTTTACAGAACAGGGGAAATACAGGGGGGAGGAACAGATACAGCCCCTTTTGGGTGTCTTCCAGTTCAATACTTTGGAACCACATCGATAGGCTTGAGGAAAAAATGCCTGTATGTGAAAGGGCTTGCCATTGGAACTAAATTATTCATCAGAATATTAAAAGAAGACTGTGTAAAGATGTAAACTGAGCACACCCCAATGCAGGCTGTAATGAGGTAAAATTATAGTTGTGGTCTTGGGAAAGACCACACTCTCAATTAGCTCGGTGCTGGCAGCTGCCTGAGTGTGTACAGCACCTTCTGCATAGGGATGATGCCAGATGTTCATCAACTTTGTACTCGTTTTTCAGTAACTAAAATAAAATAGGATTTAGTCTGATCAGCAATAGATAACAGCACTGCCAGTTAATAGGGTGCTGTAAATCTGGAACCTCTTTGTACCTGATGTTTTATAACTCTCCCAGGTTTTCTTTTGTTTTTCTCCTTGTTGTTTGTCCTATAAATGTGTGTATCAGGGTTTCCTGTAATGTCTGCCTCCTCAGTGTCCCCTTCTTGCATCAGCTCTGTTTCCAGCTGTTAATCATATATGCTTAAATCTGTCTCCATCAGTGTTTGAAAAATTGATGGCTTCCTCTTTTAGTTCACAGCCTCTCTCTTTTTGATCATCTCTATTCAACAGTCTATTTTCTGACTCTGTTTTAATGGAGGTGACCGCCTTGCCTCTCTTGCTGGAGTGTGACGATTGGCATGCATCTTCTGCATTTCAGAGCAAAGGTGAATGATGTGTTGAGAGCTTTAGAATGACTGAGTGGCAAGGTTTTTCTCCTGTTTATTTTGGGTTATTTTAATGCTGTTGTGGAAAGGATGGGTTCAAGAACCAGGTCTTTGCAGGGTTTTTAAAATCCTATTAAGTCTGTTTTCTCTGTTTGTCACTAGTAGTGCTTCAGGCAATATATTTCTTCTCATGAACATGAAGGTCTTGCCTTAACTGATGACAAGCTCAGATGTTACCAGTGTGAGAAGAGCTAGGGCTTGAGTGGAAGTCAGTCTGCATTCAGGGTAGTAGTTAATATGCTTGAAGCTGTAAGGAGACGTGTTTGCTAGGATGACGATGCTCCTCTGTGCCTTTCTCTGTCCACCCCTCCCCCTGACCCCACTTGTCTCTCTCTTTCTCTTTTATATTAATTAATAATAATCACTGTGTGGGTGGGCATTTGTAGAACCAGAAATGGAATGAACTAGAAATGACCCAGGAAACTTCTGCCATTGTGCATGTATATATAGCTCCTTCACAGCCACAACAAAGAAGATACTGCTAATTATTTTCCAAGTAACTTTGACAGAGACATGAATAGAAAAATATAAGTGAATATTTTTGGAAGATCATCTAAGCTAAAACTCTAAATTTAGAATTTGCTTGATCTGTTTTTAAAATATGTGCGAGAAGTCTTTAACAGAAACTTTAAAAAATGAGAGGGAACTTTTCTCTGAGGAATGAAAATCAATTTCAGTTTTAAATGAAAACCCAAACAATTTGGACAGAATTTGTATTAGATATACTTGGGAAGGTTGGGGGAAGTGTGAAAAAAGTATTTTCCTGATAAGTTGTTCTGTGTGTACTTGGTACAAATATCTCATATGACGCAGAGCTCATCTGAAGCAATAGCAGGAAAAGAAAGCCATACAGAGAGCGGTAAAATATGCTGATTCAGGGATAAGAAATTCTTATTTGGAACATTCAGGTTGTGATAGTATTTTAGGCTTCCTTCATTTTTGATAAATTCATTTATATTCAGTAATGCTTCTTGGCAGTATCTTGATTTCCACGCTGCAGGAGAGACTGGTTCTCAACCAGAAAAATAACAGTGGAGGAGGGAGAGCAGGGAGGTGTACATAAGTGTACAAACAAAGTGTGAATGGCTTTCTGCAAAGGGAAGACTATCATCCAGGGCCTACAGTGGAAGCCACTGTTTTTTCTGTATATTATATGTAGCTTGGGAGACATTGTAGAGACTTCATGAGAAACTGGGAACGCAAGTGCACATTCCTTTTCCCAAAATGATTGTCCCTACCTGCCTCTTCTGAGAAAATATGCCTGACTCTGTCAATAACTAAATAGTTATCTTTGTCATCCTGCATGGCTGCAGCTCTGAAGTGCTCTGGTTTTTGTGGATGACCTCCTGTTTTGTGTCCTTTGAACATCTTTCTGGTCCTTCTGCATTTTCATATTGTGTTGTGTCCTGGGACAATACTCTAGTTGGTTGCTCTAGCCTGGTCCACTTCTTATATCTTTCAAGTCACAGGAGGCTTCATTTACCTCTGTTCACCATCTGCTGAGTTCAGGCACTTCCTTATCTAATGTAGTTTTGGCTTCCTGCTCTTAGTTTGTGTTCCAGCTAATTTGGGAATGCTCTGGTTTTCTGTCACTTTTAGCTCTTCTGCTAAATGGACAGGAGTCCATTACTGTTCATGGCCCAAAGGAATGGGGTGAAAGAGAAGTGTCTGAATCCTCAGTGCTTGTGATTGCATCCAGCAGGGCCAGGTGCATCCATCCCTCTGTGGATGTCGGGCTGTGACACTGTGACTAAAGAGGTGTACTTTCTGCCAGGACCTAAATTATTTATGTCCTCTTCCTTTTGTAGAAGGATAATCTTCTTGACTGTAGCGTCACTCAGATCTTTTTTTTTAAAGCGAGAATCAGTGGGATGTTGACCAAACTGTTGTAGTTTTGCTTAATTTTTACCTGTTCTTTGGGGTTATTCCATTCCTCCTTCAGAAGAACTGAGACGAGCTTCTGAGGGAAGACTCATCTCAAACATAAAGCCTTTCCTTAAATTTATGAGCTTTTCATATGGACTGTCATTCAGAAGAGCAAACTTTTTTTCTTCTTTTTTTTTTTTTTACCTTCCTTCAGTCCAACTTGTAGTCCAAGATGACATGGGCCGGTTGACTGTGGGAACAGTTAATAGCTTTTACTCTTGTAACTTTAAAATTTACAGTGTTATTACAGTAGGGTTGATGTGCTAGCCTGTAAGCAGTGATCTGATGGGGTGTGTGAAATCCCTCACTCCCCACAGCTTGGGCACTCTTTGGCAAGTATGAGAGCCACCTGAAGGAACTGCATGCAAACTGGCATGTAGACCTGAGGTGCACATAAACTGCAGTTTCTTCATGCTCAAGGTGAGATTTTCTGCCCACTGGAAATTTTTTACATATGGGGAGGACAAGTAGCTCTGGATCAAAATTGAGAGGCACCAGCCAACTCTAATCTTCAAGTCTAATTACTTGCAAATGAGAAAAAGAAAAAAAAAAACCAAAAAAAAAAAACCAAAAAAACCACAATATATTAAAAAAAACCCACAGCAACCCAACCAAACAAAAAGAAAACCTACAAAAAGCCCTCAAAAACCCTACAAAAATACAGAAAAGCTTCCCAAACAGAGATTCCCACTGCATGTGCGTTGGCTGTGTGTTTGTGGGTTTTTTTCCTTGTTGCTGCAATATATAGTTCTCTCTGTTTATTGTCATACAGTTTGCCTTGTGAAAGACCAGCAAGTTGCATACTGAGCCTCTGTTATTTAACAGAATTTCCCATGTCTTTTTTATTAGTATCATCATGTGCCTGTGAACAGGGAGGTGACACATCGAAATATGTGAAGTAAAAGTAGCTGCAGTGAAATCAGATAATTGACAGTAAGGTGGGAGTGCAGGGAAGACAGCTTGCTTGGCTGCCAGCTTGACAAAGCATGTTAGTTCACTGGAGTTTTCTTTTGTTTTATTTGTTCTAGATTTTGATTCCCTATTTGAGCTCTGTTTCCACCTGAAGTGTTCATTATTTATGTAAGGCAGCACTGTTATTCCTTCAGGGTAAATGCTTATAGCTGCTTGTACCAGTAGAAGGACTGGGCCTGACAGAATTGATTCAGAAATACAGATATCAGACTGGATTTGGCAAGTGCTATAGGTTCTCCATACTCTTTTGGGCATTGTCACACCCAACTTACTGCAAAGAGCACTGCTTCTCCAGTGTGTTATTGCAAGGTGTTTTCTCTAAGCTGCTTTTCAGGTGCTGAAGTGAAATCCAGTTTGCTAGCTTATCTGTACCACTAAGCCTTTGGAAAGAATGGGAGAATACTTTGTTTTGCTTTCATTTTGCCCTGTGCCAGACAGAACTGATAGACTGTGACCATACTGAACAAACCCTGTGGAAGGCAGAGAACCACTGCAGAAGTGGGGAGGAAAAAAGAGTTCTTCCTGGTGTTGTGTTTGTAATGCTAAGAGTGCTGAGCAAACATGTTTGCAGAGATTTAGCAGTTTGCAAGTAGTAATATAAAGTGTTGTTTTTTGGTTTTTTTCCCCAGGCATTAAGTACTATATAGCTGAAACTTTGTTAAATTGTTGAAACGAATTTATATATCCCTCTCAAAAGCAGGGGTCAAGCTTTCTTGGCACAGGCAAACATTCAACACTTCTTTTTATTTAATCCAAACAATCTTTCCTGCTGTCAGCCAAATTGCCCATATCATTTCATGTTCTGTGCTGCCAACACATTCTCCCTTCTCCATAGTACATATGATCTCATATTGTGCATAATAACTCCAGATTTTTTTCTGAAATATCAAACCAACTTGAAGGAAAAACAATTTTCTTTTTGCTATATTGAAGCTTTCTATACATTTCTATATTAACTGATTCTATACTCTTAAGATAAAATCTGCCAGTAGAAAACAAGTAGAGAATGTAAGGGAAGAGTCCTGAGCAGCTTATGGTAACTGCTAGGACTAGGTGGACATCAGAATAATATCCACCCTTGCTGCACCAAGGCTAAATTATGGGTATTTTTAATGGGCTGGTAGCTAATTTTAGCAGCACAGCTCTTCAACTGAAGTTTTTGATGTGGTTCTTTCCGGCAAGTTTTGCAGCTTACTTAAGTTGGTGACACAGTAAATTAGTGTTAATCAGAATCAAGCCATTTTAAATGCTCTGACAGGTCTCCCTGTGCCAAGAAGGGCAGAGCACTCAGTCCTGAAGGTGTGACAGCTCCCACAAAAGCAATGAGCATTTCCTCTAGCAATATCCTTTCTTTGGCTTTGTAGTTTAAAAGCAGCTTTGTAACTTGTCTTCTGTGGCTGCATCAGGTGGGAACTTGCCTTGTGAAGTAAATATCCTGAATGAAGCCTTGCTGTATGCTTCTACCACAGGCCACAGTCAAAAACAGTACTCCAAATTTCGCAAGTTTCCCTTGAATTTTCTGTGTCTCTAGGTCAAGGTGCTTGTTGTTCCATTTAACTTAACTCTTTAAAAACTTGTTATCCTAAGAAAAATCAATTCATGTAGCCCATTAAGTCACAGTGCATCCTCCTCCTTTCCCCACTACTTTCTTCTTTACCCTGTGTCTGCATCACTTTTGAGCCTGTTGACTAGATTCAGTCACAGAAAATCAAGACAAAATCCTCAAGGTTTTTTCTCAGGGTGGAGGAAGGACCTGGCACAATTCAGGCTTTGTTACTGGTCTTACAGACAAGACAACATGGGCTGCCCCAAGTACCATATATACCATGGTGAATCATGGATCCTTTCTGGGGATTTGGTTCAGCATCCTTTATTTACAAGGGTCTCTGTCAGCACAAACTTGGCATGCAGCTCCTCCTCATTACCTTGGCCTTCTTTCTGAAGCCAGGCTTGGCAACTGGGGAAGTCAGAAGGAGAAATCAAAGAGGAGGTTCATCTGGAATCGGAGAGGTCAGCAGATCTACAGAGCAAGATATATTGGCCCAG